>JAMKPZ010000257.1:0-142827 GCA_024699675.1 Amphibolis antarctica
CCCCCCCCCCCCCCCCCCCACCACCATTACATTATTAATTTCTTCGCTGATGTATAGATATACATGCATAAAATTGAGTTTCTGATAAATGAAAATGGTGGAACATGGTTTGGTATGCAATAAATTTGGTCACGTTGCGTTGCTTCCTCTATTTTCCACGAACACGCTTCCTTCACATCGAGTGTAACCCACAAGGAGCTGGAACCAACAAGGTATGGGTCCAAGCCTACCTCATTACTGTGCTTGGTGGAAGACCGTGGGCATGCATGACACACCACCTCCTTAATTAACTTCAATTTGCTCTGCCGACTGAATTGTAATTGTTTTTAAAAAAAATTTCGTTTTTAAAATGCCCTCTTCTCACCACAGATCTTTTCTTACTTCACAAGCATTTAATAATTTGGAACCTAACAACATCAACCTCTGCCAGACAAAAACTATGTATTGCTTGTTCTCGATCAACATCAACCGTTGCTGTTTGATGTCGATCTTGACACAAAATTTTCAGACAAATATCAAATTAAAGGGGCGGAACCTAAGCTCACATGAAGAAAAACTCAATTAATTTTAGGTTAATTAGACTTTCGTTTAGTTAATTTCAAAGGGGCGGAACCTAAGTTTAGTTAATTTCAAAGAAAAACTCAATTAATTTTAAAGGGGCGGACCAACTTTGAAGAGGTTGATAAATGAAGTCATCCATGTAAAAGAGAAAGAACTTTATCTTCAATGAAAAGAGATCGAGCTTATGTTTATTACCAAATTGTTTTGAGTTAAACTTTTGATTTACTCGAGAGTGAAGAAATTCTCAGTCTAAAGTAGGATTTGTGCTTTTGAAATTAGTAAGAAATTATGAAAAATGGTAAAAATTTGGATTTATTATTTTTCATCATTTCATATGATTTTTCACAATTTCCAAAAACACAAATCCCTCGTCAATTCCAATATAAAACGCCTTCAGATGAAAGCAGAAATTAGAGTATTGAATAGGACAACATTGACCGCATGCACCCAGATTTTCAAGATGCACATGGTACTGTGAACTGTATGGGCTATTAAAATGATATTTCAGTAGTTAAAAGGTTTTTTATTAATTTTAAGGTCTTGAGTTCGAAAATCTATTTATGAATGTACTAAAATTATCTCAAAAATAATAATTTTTAAATAAAAAAGGTCAGCAGTGGGGTGATGAGTAGTGATGAAGGCCGCCGCTGTGTGGACATTGAATATGGTAGTGAATTAACAGCTAGTTTTTGTGCTGTGAGTGGACGTAGGTTGAATTGGACTACTCTACTACACCCTTCTTCCACAAACTTCACTCACATCACAAAACGGGAAGGTACGTATATGTGTAAATGAAACCCGACTCCTTCACATTTTTCCTTTGCCTCGCATCACATCATGGTGGAAATATATATTCAACCATCACAATTGTTAAAACATACATGTGGAGCGGAGGACCGGAGGTGAGCCTTGTCAAACATGTGGTACAGGAGGCGTGCATTGAAAACACAGTTTTCGTTGGACGCTAGTTTACTGTACTTCTCCAATTGTCTTTGCCTCCCCATTGCTCATTGATTAACTAAAAGCATGGGTAGAGAGAGCTGTGCTTCCACGTCTCGATCGATCTTCATGTGCCTGCTTCTACAGCTTGGAGTGTGCGTGAATACTAGCCACTCCAAATTTTATGCAGATAAGCACAACCAGTTTCCATTAAATGGTAATTTTGATAAATGTAAAAGTATTATATATATCATTATCAATAATAGTTCATAGAGATAAATCGCGGAAAGAAAAGAAATCCAGGAAAAACATAGAGGGGAAGGAAATAAAAGGACTACATGTACAGCGCGCGCACATGTGGTGCATTTAAGACCTTTCTGCATATTTCCAAGGTAAATCACTGCTCTACGCTTTTATCGAATAGTTGGTTCTCGATCTGCCTTTAGTTTTTTTCACTTTCTCGATCTTTCAGTTAATGCTGATGATAAATGTTCATCGTGGGACAGATTACTGTGTTTATTAATGGAAAAACCCTAATTAGGGTTTATTAGGGCGAAAAAAAATCGAGGAACACTGCAAAGGAATAATGAAAAGCTCAATATTTTTAAAACGGGAATGGAATGGAAAGTTGGTACACAGTTTTTAATCCCTCCTGATATCAAACTCGCGCCTGATGTAACCAAAGAAAGTTGAAGCTGCACGACTTCAACAGATTATTTTATGTACAAGGAAGCATTAAGTACCATGCATATGAGAAGATCGAGATTAGACAATTCTCTCGATCATATAGATTTTACTTTATTAAAATCAATCGATATGTAAAAAAAAACTTACAAGTAATATAAAAATTTTAATTTTACTTAGAGATTTCAGGGTAAAACTGACTATTTTTCCCAGTACCCAATTAACATTATAGTTTGTTGCATTGCAACCCAGAAAGTATCTTGGATCGAGTAGTGCAGACCTCGAAGAAACTCGGTCACACATCTAGCAATCAAAGAAATGAGAGAATCAAAGCAGGAGAAGCAAATCTGAAGGTTCATAATATATAACTTGTTTACAGACTCAAATTAAACAAGCAAATATGAAGGAGAAGTGAAGCCTCTAATTTAATCACTAGAGGATGGCAGTAGTTACACATTAACTTTATCGATTAAGAAGAAATTATTCTTCAGTTTACTCATCTAGCGAGCTAGGTCCTTTAATTTACAGTTGTCTCTCCACTATCAGCGAAGGATTCAACATCTCTGTTCGAGCAAACATAAAAGAAACATTCCCACAATTAAGGCCAGATCGCCTCCAATCAAACAGCATGGACTTGCAAATAATTAATTAATCTTAGAACAACCCAGCGGTCTCCTCCATCGAGATGCCCACAAGATCTCCATGAGGACCACTTTCCTCGAACAACCACGACTCCAGCATGGAAAGTGGCGTCTGGTCCTGAAGATCTCGGGGCTTGCTCTCCTCCTGGAATAGGCTCGACTCCGATATTTCCGAAGTCGAGGAGTCGAACTCGAACACGCAGTCCAGCGACTCCGGTTTGGCGGAGCAGCAGGAAGTGGAGGCGACGACAGTGGCTGCAAAGCCATCGCAAGCGTTGCGCTGCTTCTTGGGTGGGTTCTGAACCCAGTCCTCGAGCAGCCGAGATATGTTCTCCGTGCTCGACGCGTAGACGCCGGTGGATGGCAGACGTTGTTGTTCGACGAGGCCTTCCAACGAGAACGACTGCAGGGGGGGGGGTTTGTCCAGGGACAGGGCGTCGGAAAGGGCCTTCTTGGCCATGTTGATGTCGGTCTGGAGTCTTCTCTCCCACTGGCCCTTGGAGAATTCCCCGTTGCCGGAGTTGCCCTCCGCCGACTGGAGCTTCCTGAGCTTCTTCTTGAGGTGGGTGTTCCAGTAGTTCTTGATGTCGTTGTCGGTTCTCTCTGGAAGGTAAGATGCAATTGCAGCCCATCTGCCGACCAGAAAAGAACCGCTTCTTTAGATAACGATATTTAAATTATGGTGGAAGCTGCAAGCTAACACACAAGAATCGTTGGAAATTGATGATCTGGTGCATATCTGAGAAGCAAAACCTGCTCCCACACGGATCATCACATGCACGCATGGATCGAAGTGTAAGATGCATGGTGTTTTGGTTAATCGATCACCTGTTACCCAGGAGAGCCTGGAGGTGGATTATGAGCTGCTCCTCTTGATCAGTAAAGTTTCCTCTCTTGATCCCTGGCCTGAGATAATTAGTCCACCTAAGCCTGCAGCTCTTACTGCACCTCAGTAACCCTGCTCCAAGTGTCGAGGGTGTAGTTATTAGTGTATGGCAATAAATGGACGGGAGAAAGTTACAGAACGCCGTAGAGCAAGATCCAGCTAGCAAAAGGAAATTTTCCAACAACTCAAGGATCAAAGATTTAAGGAGTGCGATCGAGAAAGAAAACCAAGAAAAAAGATATGCAGCAGCAGGGGTGAGCGATCGGAACAAATTAAGGCCCACACCTGTGGTGGTCGGGACGGATCTCCAGTTCCCAGGACCATGTTCTTGGATGTATGAAACCAAGATGATGTCTTCCTCCGGCGTCCAAGGTCCTTTCTTCACTCCTACTTTGTCGCAACAAGGTGGCCTCCCCATGTAACCCTCCCTTTTCTTCGATCCCCGGCCCTCCGATATATCTTCCGTCTTCCTGGTTCTATTCTGTGAATAGATGGAGATGGAGGGAGAGAGAAGGACGGCCAGCGGTGGGAGTGATATATATATACATATATTAGGAGGAGAAAAGGGCTTCTGTTCTTAATCGTGCCTCCCTGGGACCGGTTGGTGATGAGGATCGGAACGAGGGTCTCCACTGGTGTATATATACTTACATATCACACACGGGAGTGCGCTTGCCAAGTATCATGAAGAGGTCTTGCAAGAGGAAGGACCTATTTGACCCTTCGCCCATGTTATGGTTCCAAGGAAGCCCGAGAAGAAAGAATAGTCAAAAGATGCCGGCAGAGGTCATTACTCATGAGATAACAAAAAAGTCAGCACGGCAAGCGAGCTAGCACCTTTTGCATTCAGTGAAACGCGAACATTCAATGTCACTGCACCGGGAAAAACCCTAATTACCTCCTTCTCCATCCCCTGCCATGCCACCTTCTTTGTCATCCCTTTCCCTCAAAACCTTTGATTCTCTCACTTATACGCTTCTCTGTAGCGTTTAAATTCTGATCAGAATGTTAGTACGGTGTTTAATTTTTCATCTGGTTTTAATTAAACATAGAACCATAATTAACTAGCTGTAAGATCCGTTGATTAATTACCTGTGTTATCTTAATTACATATATTATTGTTAATTTTTATATTTTTTTGGGGGTATTAATTAATTATATTCAAACCTAGCTAGCTAGCTGGGAATTTTTTCTCTACTAGTTGGGCTTGTAAGAGAAGGAAAAATCAATCTCAGATACTGGTTAATTTCTAGTTGTAATGATTTTCTTTTTTTTCTCTTCTGACGATATCCTGATAATAAGATATTCTAGTTTTAAATATTATACAGAGTTGAAAATTAAATCTTTTTTATTAAATGAAGTTAAATTTTATAATAAATTACGAAAAAAAAACTTTTATATATAAGTTCATACAATAATGGTATATATGAATTTATGTAAAATTAAAATTAAAATTGAAAAATCATTACTAGCTACGGTTTTTTTGCAATCTCGATCCGCTAATAAAATTTAAATTCCGATGAATGAATACGGAAAAGAAAAAAAACCCACAAAGACACCACATTCAAACGCCGTTTGTACCTGCTAACGAGCTGAAGCAGTAAACACAGATGATGGTTTGCAGTCACAGGTTCCTGCAGGCATACAACCTTTTGAGCTTCTCTATACATTAAAAACTTGCCGTATTAATTGCCTTTTATGAGATAGGTCGTGCATGTGAGTGGTATCGTGAGCCTCATTTTTGCAGATTTTAGCTGTACGCTTGGGGCGCAAAAAAATAAAAAAACAAAAAAAAAGCTTGCGCGGCATACATTGATTTCAAAAAAATGGTTGCATTTTTATACGTTTTTTATGTGAGTGGTCATTTTTTGTTTTTGTTTTTGTTTTTGTTTGAACCAGAGTTTTCTTCTCTTGGTTACATTTTCAGGGGTTTATCTTAAATTTGGAATTGTCAGATTTACATTTCATTATTTCAACCAAAAGAACATCCGATCGAGACGTCTGATCAAACCAACTTCAAAATTAACACAGGCGTAAAGGCCTATGCCTCTAGTAAACCTTTATAAAAATACTGTAACAATGAATTTTTGAAGTAATTAATTTCTCACAAACTTTATATGAATTATTGTTTACTATGTAACTACTCTTTTTTCACGTCTGTGATTTTTTTATACTAACTTTCGTCAGTGGTCAGTTTTAACTAACTTTTAAAATTATTTTTAATATCATTGTTATTATATAAATTCTAATATATAAGTTTCACCATTTTAATTACTATACAACTTTAACTTCGTTCACAAAACTAATTCTATCTTAAACAAGGACTTAGATTTAAATTCATGACTTTCTTCTCTCGTATATTTTATGCAATTAATAAAGAAAGGATCGTTATTAATTAGTTGCTGCTTCGATCTTGTAAATACTTGTTATTGAAATGTAGGAATCTAATTAATTATTACGAGTGAAGGGCTACAAGTGTCTTCATCAATTTGTACGTAGTTGTTTTAATTAAGACGTCCAAGTATCCTTATCTTGAATTTCGAACATTGATCATATCTGGCTTCTATGTGATATTGAAATGTTAACATCTAACTTAAAACTAATTTGTTGTCTATAAATTGTATTTCATTAAACTATTAATTAGCGAAAAAGGATTTAGTTTTTTTCACCGTAATATAATGGTTTCAATTATATTCATTATTTTTAATGTGTGATTATTTTTCTCACAGTTGTTAATAGACAATTTTAATATATATATATATATATATCGTAAAAGTCGCTTTCTGATTTTTAACATGCATGAATGGGAATATTCTCTCGGTATCACTGCCAGCATGTTTCATATGTTGTATTAACGACCGTCACTAAAAAAAAAAAGAGCTTAATTAACACGATTAAACAAGAAAAACATGGAATTATGAATTTGTATTAGATAAAATTATTTTTAATGTTAATTAAAGAGGAATATGTGTATTAATTCAAAAATAAATTTTGACATATCAATTTTATGTTTTTTCAATTACTAGAATTGATTAAAAAAATAAATGCACATTCCAGTGGTTGTCATAGAACTGGATCCGAGAGGACATGCAGTACGTTTTATAAAAAATTGATAGTCAAGCCAATGAAAGCAGTGAATATATTGAATAAAATACATATTAAAAATCGAAGGACCGTGGTTTTTATAAAAAGAGAGTGACATATGCATGTTAGCATATAAAGAATCTCCTCTTGTGAGTGCCTAGCTATTACGAATTCATAGATAGGGCTTACATTTATATATAATAAAGTTTATTCATTAAATTGATAATGTTGTGAAAGGTGCGAGACATACGCAATTTTATGTTTTATAAAATGCATATTTAAATTTTGTGCATGTAACGGTATGTTCAAAATTTCATGCACAGAAAACTTGAAAAAACAAATTTACCTAAATTAATTGTAGTATCAACAAAGAACTGTTAATCACGTAACATTTATCAAACTTTAATTTGATGTATATTATAAAAAGTCACACATCAATCAATAATCCTTTTACTTATTTTAAAGATAGATAATTCTCTAGTAGTCCTATTAAAGTTGTTGTTACAGTAATGTGTAACTTTAAATCATTTTTTTATATATATATATATATGACAGAGGGAGACCAAAAAGAAATTCAATAGACAATGTAGAAGGTATTCAAAGAGGCAGTAGTGTGTTGCAAAAATCTCAACAAGAACATTTACAACTTCCTAACTAATAGAGATGGAGGAGAAAAAATCATTATTAGGATCGTCGAACATGGTATTCCGTACGTACAAACTCAAAAATACAAATTAAATGAAAGTAATTGCAGTATACATAGAAAAGAAGACCAAAGTCATGTTGGTAAGATAAGTTATAGAAAAATTTAGATGATTCAATTTTAATTTAGATCATTGAATTAAGACACTACTAAAAAAATAACTCTAATGGTGTCAATAGAAATTATTTTCCTATTTTTCATATATATAAATAAATAAATAAATAAATATATATATATAGCTAATATCACATAGCAGATCAATTATATAGATATATACTTGTATGGTTAAAATAAGTTAAAAGTAGTGAAGAGTGTAAAAAGTAAGTACATCGTTATTAATTTCGAAATGAATTATTTCGTACGTCCTGGCCCACGGACTCAACCGTATACATCGAATCGGTCGGGCATATGTCAAAAAGAGCCATCTTTCGGATTTAAAAAACGGGGAAGCACGCAAAGAGAGCCAGCTTCCATGAAAATACGGTACACCCCATCCACGAAGTTCATTTTTAGTGACAGATGAAGATGATTTATAATGATAGATGAAGATCATTTACGACTTATTACTGTAATATCTATGGTGATAGACAAAGACTACCGATAGTGACGGCCTCGTAACTAGGTTACAGTGATGGATACCTCTTTTTTTCTATTTTTTAATAGATACCTCTTTTTTGGTAACAACCTAAACATATTATCGGTTGAAAAAATATCCATTTATAGTGACCATTCGAGAAGTTGATATCTCTTCTTTTTATAACGATTTAAATCATCCGTCAAAAAGAATATCTACAGTAACCGGTGAAAGTTCATCGACACATAGATAACCGAATTTAATTTTAAATCCGTCGTTATTGATTAAATTCGATGTAGGGCACTGTAATGGTGGCTGCATGGACGTCAGCCGTCAGGACGTCAGCTCAACCAGAGAAAAACCTCCACTGCTTGGGCGATGGAGACGAAGGAGGTTCTCGGCTTGTCCTTCTCTTCTTTGGTCAGCAGTGAGCTTGAGAAACGACTGCCCCGCCACCTTCCCAGAGTTAATGTCGAGAAAGCAACGCCCCCAACCCTAATCATGCACTCACACTCACCTGTTCCGTCCTCCAGAGGAAGATTTATATGCGTTTGTTTTTAACTTTACTTTTGGTCGAGTTAATTAACTTGAACAAAAGTAACCTTTGAATTGATATACGGAGAGGAGAGAGGAGAGAGGAGAGACACATCGATCCGTCTGTTCGTGGGATTGTACTGCAGTCCACCTGTTACGGCTGTGGCTCATTTCTCGTGCACTGTTTGTGGTCCTGTGGAGGACCGATCAAGCTCTCCTACCCCATCGCCCGAGTCGCCTTCACGATCCACCCACTTTTTTTTTCTTTTCGTACGACCATCGAAGAAAATGGCGTTCGATCACCCCCGCGTTATTTGGTACCGGTGGTGCAAGCCCCCTTTCTTAACTTTTTACGTCTTAATTAACTAACTGCTATTTTAAAATAGTTTTACAGTAAGCTAAAAGGAAATTAAACTTACATTTTTACGACGAAAGATCTTTTTATTTTATTTTAATTTATTTTAAAATACAATTTTTAACGTAAAAACGTGGAAAATCAACCTCAAAGTGATCACTTCTTGTGGTGCGCACGATCGTCTCTTTAATTGGAGTTGCAATATCTTTACGACCGTCACAAGAAGTACTTTTTGAAACGGTCTAAATCTAAGATCATCGCAAAAGCTCGTTATAATAAAAATTAAGGGTGTGTTTGTTTACGTGGTAGAATTAGGTGAGTTGTTGTTTATTTTTTTAAGAAATTATATTATTTATAATGTAAGTATTTTGATACTTTTTTAGTATAAAATGTTAAAATTATTTAATAAATATCACTATAGAATATTGTGATGCATAATAAAAATGAAAATACATAGTAACTGATTGATAAACAAATAAGACCTAACATTCGAATCTATCTTAAGAGATCGAAATTATTTTTCCAATTTTCCTAATATTTTTGTACTTAGAAAATGTGAAAATATTTTTCTCATTTTTAACAAGTATTTATACCCACGTAGAAAAACTTTTCGGACTTTAAATCCTCTGGAAAAAAATTTTGGTATAAATTGTTGATTACTATTATTTATTAAATAAGTATATTATTTTCAAATAAATACACATGTATCTATAATTGTTTATTTTTCAATATGTACAAACATACCTCGATTAATTATAATTAAAATGATATCATTGAAGAATCTTTCACTAAAATTTATTATTTTATATTTAAAACTGCTTCGTTTTGGAAAGTCATTCGGCTAAAAAAAATCACTTTCAAATCTACAATGACATAAGTAAATTTTTGAAGTAACTTTTTTATATTAATCTTATTAACGTAAAATTACATTAATATTAAAAAATAAAATTTTAATATTAATATTACTTAGAACAACTCAACAATCTATGTAAACAAATAACGTTTGAAAAAAAAATTTATAAAAATTATTTTTATTACTTTCAAAATTAAAAAAATTATTCCAAATGTTACCTATGCAAAGGGGACTATCTCAAAATGCCTTGATCAATTTTCGGGAAAAAAAACACGGTATAGTCTTTTTTAATCGATGGCGTCCTGTCGGCAAATTAATTTGTTGTCGCCCGCCGTCACTGTTCCCTACCTCACTACGCCCGTGACGTCAACATCAAAGCAAGGGAAGAGTTGCGAAACACTCAATAAAAAATTCTTGGAATCTTTACTTAAAATGCTCCTAAAAAAATTTACATGCTGTTATCCATTCCCATCATACATCGAAGTCAAAGGACATTTAAGTAATTTTATGCTAAGTGAACAGAGAATATAAAGAAAATAACTAATATTATTTACTCGTACGATGCATTTGTAATATTTGTTGGAAAAAATAGTTATACGTTAAAAACGATAAATGAAACTGTGATCATTATAATACTTATGAATTATTTTTTTTAGTTAATTATTTTTACGAGATAAAATTAAAAAATATTAAAGTTAATTTACGTATACTATACGTAAAATTTATGTAAATTATTCTAATAAGATACTTACGTGTATGAGTACATATTAGAAAAAATAGTTTTATATCGAAAATGATAAATACTACGGTAACTTTTATATCACTTGTAAATTTTTTTTACTAATCAATTAATTTTAATAAAATAAAATTCACAATACCGTCTCGATTTAACTCTTTTTTCTTTTCGGTTGCACATGAAAAATTACATGTTCTTTTTGTTTCTTCTTCTTGAAATTGAAGTTAAAGTTACACCGTAACAGTTTTTTGTTAAAGTTAATTTTTTTTGGAAGTTAAATTACATCTAATGTAACAAATCACACTCAAATTAAATATATTATTATTATTATTTAAAAACGTATTGAATATGAAAATTAAATTATATAATTACATAAAATAATAATTATGATTTTTTGGAAATGATTAAATTTGTATAACATTCGTTGCCAAACAAATATGCAATATTAAGATTATACAAACTATATATTGCAAAATAAAATTGATCAATGTTATAATTGAAAATTTTACCTAAAAATATAAAAAAGTGGCATACTATGTTAAAGAAAAGTATTATTACAACTATAAATTTTGAAAGTACAATATTACAGCCAGATAAGTTTATTAAAATATACATAAGTACAATTTTCATCATTAACTCGAGCCCTTAAAATCCACAATTACGGCAATGCCCGCACCGCAGGCTGAGTTGAAGGCCTGTTTCCTTCTAAAAAGGGAGTGCACCTACTTTATAGGGTCTATTAGGTTTATTTACCCTATTATCCGTTCGACTTCGACCCAAAGGTCTATTAATAGTTAATTATTTAATTATTTAAATTAATTATCGATTAATGATTCAAATCAATTATTTAATCACATAATTGATTACAAAATCACTCAAAAGGTACTTGATTGAAATACTCTTTAATAAAATCAAGTTGAACTCGATTGACTAGTTAAGTGAACTTAATTGGCTAATCAAACTCAATGGTCTAATTAGATCCAATTGATTGGACCTAATTAACCCTAAGTTTAAACCCGCATTGCACCCGGATCGTACTCAATCAGGTTCAGGCTCGCCTGCCTGTATATCTAGGTCCACCGAGCCACCTACTCGTCAGGCTCACTCGCGCCCACGCACACCCGGCCTCGCCCGTCCGACTGAATCGGTCGCGCATGCACCGGACTCGCTCGCCCGCACGCACCCGGGCTCGCACACCCACACGCGCGTCGTCTTCCTCGTGGACGGCGACCCCTCCGTCGTCTTCCTCGCGGACAGCGACCCCTCCGGCGCTTATCCTCCTTCAGCTGATTTATAAAAGCCCCCTCTGCTCCTCCTCCTTCCATGGCAAACGGATTTGGGATTTCCAGAAGAAGAACCCAAAAATCGGGACTCCTCTTCCACCGCCCGATCCAAGCTCCTCTGAGCCACTGCCCCTTTCCACCGAGCTTCCGTCGTCGTCCGTCGCTGCGCCGCTCGCCGTTAGATAGCGGTGTTCTTCCGGAAGAGAAAGGGCAAGGGGGGCGAGAGGGTGAGGGTATTATAAACCTTATATGTTTGAAATATTGAATCATTTAATTATCATGATTTACTAAAATTTACGTAATATCAAAATAATCTACGTATACCATACATAAGATATTTACAAGATATTTTAATAAAAAATTCACAAACATAAAAGTGTGTTAAAAGAAATGGTATATATCAATGTCGATGAGTGAAATTAAAATCTTATATTAATTGTAAATTTTTTATTATCAATCAATTAATTTTAATAAAATAAAAGTACAAAATAAATGAGAGCATACAAGCATATATTAATAGGTTGCTTTATATAGATATTACAATTTAATCACTTTCTCTTGATGAAATATGCCTGACTTAATTGGTGATATTTTAAAGACTCTCGAGTACGTAGTTGTCTATTCTAGCTAGCTCATATATTATATAGAACTTTAAGGTTTGAAGAGATTTTTTATTTTGTTTAGAATTTGTTAGAAACATATTAAATAATTAAACTCAGATAAGCATCGATCAATGCATCTACGGAGACAAATGTCAGGTGCATGAACCTGGTGTGATTGATTAGATGTAGAGAACCTAAAGTGAATCCGGATTGGGAAATCAAAGGTGACGTACGCCCTTACCTATATATTTTGGATCAGGGACATATGTAATAAGACTTTATTGGACCACTTCGTTCGTCGCAATCAAACAAGAACGAGTGAATGCCCAGCATCACCATCTGGCCTCTGTGTGGCGGAAGACCGAAAATTCCCTAGTTGGACCACTCGCATCGACCTGGTCGTCCACAATTTAATCTGTGAGCCAGGCAAGGCAGGACCAGACGAGTGAGACATTCCAAGGAACGACCATCGGATGGTCCTGGGCATGGAGCGAGACGACGACGGCGGTGGCGACCACCAGAAACCTCCAACTTTGACAGTGATCTCGATCTTGACGCCGCGTGTGCTCTTCGTTTAATAATTGATAGAAACCTACTTTCTCGTAGATATCGATACATCTTTATTTCGTTATAAATTTACGTGCAGACTTTGCGTTTAAGTTAGAATTTACATTTTAAAAAGATCATATCTTAATTGTACGTAACATTAATTGCAGGAATTTTCTTGTAGACGTGCACTATTGTCTAAAAATTAATAAAATATACATAAGTTTTTTCTTTTTTTAAAAATATTAATTTCAAGATAAACAAAAATTTAAAACCAAAGTAGAGTTTTCCGTTTTATTTATTTATTTAAAGAGTCCGAACTCTGAAGGCACCGTGAAGTTTACGTGAAATTTGTGCGAACAAATATGATTAAAATCAAATCTTAAGGTCTGTTTGGTGTAACTTTAAAGTTCTATACTTCTATATGTTTCAATTTGTTGTTGCTAATGGTGGCGGATTCTAGAGAAGAGAGGATTTTGGTAAACTGAAATTTGAGGTTTCGACGGAAGCAACTGGTGAAGTTTCGATCCCTTTATGTATATCTTTCTTTTTACCTATATATATAATGAGAGCAAAAATAACTACCCTTCCACCTCAAACCGCTCTTTCTACATCATTATTTTACTTTTCGCACGTTCTTGATTTTCTTGAGAAAACATGCACGATGGTGGAGGAGGTGATTTTCGTGACCACTCTTCACTACACAATTTAATTTCAAGAGTTCCTAACTTCAACTGTACATAAATTTTCACCCATTATCATTATTATATAAACTCTCGTACATAAATTTTTATTATACAATTTACTATATATTTTTAATATTATTTATTTCACTACTCTTAACTTTAATTCTCTACGATTGTTAAAACTGTGATTCTAAACCTTAAAACCTAATCATTTGCATGTACAACAAAAATGATTATGAATGTTAAATTAACACTTTGTACTTATTTAAAAATACTATTTACGGAAAATTAACTCGGCTTTGTATTGTCAAAAGTGATAGAAAACTGTGAAAAATGAAAACAGTGAGAATTCAACTTCTATTGATGAGGTATCTGTGCATAAAATGTTTTATGGGAAAAAAATTTCAAATTCCCGTAAGAAAGTAATACTATTGTAAAGACGAACAACACTTAAAAAATGATAGAAAACAAGAAGTTGCTCCTTTAATTTGCTTACCCACTTGCTTTCTCTTTCTGGGGTCATCCTCACTTAAGCCCCTTGCATGACAATAAAACCATGCATGTTCGCATTGGCCCACTCGCTCACTCATTTGTCAACGAAACCCCCAACCACTCACACTTGTCTGCTCGTTGTTTGCCAGTCACCCACAAATCCACCAACGAGACTGTCGCATACTCGCGCTCACTCGTTGTCCTACCTTCATCAGGCTGTATTTGGAGTTCAAAAAAGATAATCTGTCACAGTAGTTAAAAAAATTAGTGACGGATTTGGAAATACAGAAGGTTGCATTTCCTGTAGTACATGAAAAAGGAAAAAATGTTAAAAGGTAGAAGAAAAATAAAGGAAAGAAAAGTAAAAGAAAAGGAGAGAGAAGTTTTTCGTGGAAATATTTGTTTATGTTTCAAAATTATTTGTTTACGTGTGTATCATCTTTTATAAAAGAAATATTAAATATTTTAATTTACAGAAATACCTTATAATTTTTTATTACATCATTTATTTTTAACATGATAATATTTTTATTTAAATTATAAGGTTAATTATATTAAATTCAAAAATTATTACTACAAATCTATTTCCCATTTAATTAGATTGTACCTTATTTAACATCTCCGCATTCTTTCCATCTACAAACATATCAAGCTAAAACAAAATGACGAAACATTCTAAAGAATGTCAAGGTGATCATAGGCCTTGTTTGATAATGATATTTCATCTCTAATTCTAGTATTGTATAAACTTTTATACATTATTATCATCGTAAAAATTCTTATATATAAGTTTTTATATTACAATTTATTATAAAATTCATTTGATAACAAAACTCAATTCTCAAATTTGTATAATATTCAGAGTTGAAATAAAAATACCTTATTATTAAACACACCTATAATCTCAACATGGTTAGAAAAGATAATTTGACCCTAAAGAATATCAAGCAAGATGTCACATGCCTTGTTAACACGAACCATTTGATTCATATCCGATTTTTTCTTTTTGCAAAGATAATATTTCGTTTAAATTTAAATTTAAAATTTCGTTCTCCACGGTAAACATGAACATCTCATTTTACCGGCCAGTTTTGATTTATTTTGAGATGTCTCTTGTACAGATAAATCTCGTAATTAAGGTAAAATTTATCTATTAAATTAATATTTTTTTTAAAACAATATCTATATACGATCCTTATATTAATTTCTCAGACAGCCATCAAATCGTCGGTTGGAACCCATCACATCTGATATGACTTTTTTTTCTCTTTCTCGATAGAAGGGGAGCCACCGAGCCGGGGAGGCCGGGCCAGGAGTATTCAAGACCGTGCAAGAAATTAAACGGACTGCCAAGTTTGTCCGCGTCGATAAAGATTGTCGAGTTCCCAAAATTAAAAGTTAGGAGTGAATCTGGATTTTTCACGGGCCATATGGTTTTGACAAGCGTTATTGGATATGACATGGAAAGGACAAGGAATAATCGTGGGGCTTTCGTTTTTATTCCTTCGCCTCCCCTCCTTCAAGTAGCCGACTAACCAGACAGCTGGACAATCGCAGGCCGGATCTGCGGAAGCAGCGGCCGGACGAGTGGAGGAGGAACGAACAAAAGAGACGGAGGTTCCAGAGAGAGAGAGAGATGAGTTTACACGTATCGGAAAATATTATTTAATTACAGATGAATTTACAATAATTCATGCCATATTTATAAAATAGAATAACAAATAAAAATAATCAAGACAAACCGTACTGACCATAGCTTTATTTAGAATCAGTAGTTAAAATTGAAGTTAATTTTGTAAATTAAATTAAATTTATATATTAATTAAGGTGATAGAAATTTATATATTAAAATTTATATAATAATAATAATATTAAAAATAATATTAAAAATTAATTGAAATTGACCTTAAACAAAAAAAAAACAATATTTGACTCACAATGAAATGGTGGCAAAACAATGCTTTACATCGGACTTTATCTGCAATGTGGAGTCAAGATTTAATACATTGTGCTACATTTAATTACGTAACTACTACTTTCAGCAATAGTTATCTGTAAGAGTTGTTGGAGAATAGTTTTTTATGTGCACTCTCTTTAGATAAATTATTTACGGTAGTGTTAAAAATTTATAAAATATCAAAGTCAAAGTCGCGTAAGTAAGATGTTTTTAAGACCACCTAAAAAGGAAGAACAGGTACGTGGGAAATGGACGTGTGTAATGATATACAAGTGGTTGCGTATGGAATGGGACATGCACGTGGACTGATGCAAATAAAAGCGGGAGAAGCGGTCATATTGCATGCGTACGTGACTTGTTCAACAAGGGCGGTGAGTGTGGTGGCACATGGTTGAATGATTTGACCGACAATGGTGAACATGGCATGAAGCGGAGATATTTCATGAACCTTGTTAACATACGTGCTTATTTGTTAGGTAGTGGTTTTTAAATGCACGAGAATAGCTGTATCATTTGTATTAGTAAAGGATAGTAGTAATACATAAAGTCTTATTCTTATTATTTTTGGAGGTATTTTTTCTTTCTCTCTCTACATTGTCACTCATCCAAATGAAGAACTTGCAGAAACATGTTAGAAAATTTTGTCTTTTAAATAGATGTCATCATTATCAAAACAAAAATAACAATTATTATCTTTGGAAAAACATTAATAGATACATATATAACAAATTAAAAGACGCATATAGGTAACGTAAAATGTTATTTAATCTAAATAAATGTGAACTAGTTGAAACTATGTCCTTATCATGGTAAGGAAACAAAAATTAATTTAGAGGTTGCTGAGATCCAATGTGATGTGATTTAACTGAGGTTTAATTGAATTGAATGTTCTTCAAACTATTTTGCTCTACCACTTCGAACAAGAGCGGTAACCAAATCATTTATAAAAAGCAGACTATTTTGTTGAAATACTCGTACATCGAAAAAATGGATGACAAGTCGGAGTCTACGAGCTTCCACCGGTCACCTGATTTTAATATGAAAAATTCCCGCATTCAAGATATGGGTTAAAAGGCCTTCGTCACTCACCTTAAATAAATCTACAAGCTTGTAATTGATAAAATTGACTCAAAGATATTTTTACGAACTCATTGATGACACAACAATCAACTACCAGAATTAAAGCGCGTCCTTCTGTAGTCATTTCATTGACTTTTTTTTGTCATGTCATTGACTTGTAATGTAATTCTTTTCGGAGATTACTATATTTAAATTATATTTATTATATATCTTTATTTTTTAATATTTTATATTAAAAATCATATAAAAAGTTTACATTTAAATTGTATAATTTATTAAAAACGTGAACTTTAAATTAACTGATTCTATTTTCTAAACAAATACAACCTACGAGAGTGTGCTCCATCCTTGTGACTCTTTTATATATCATCTCAAGTAATTAACAATATTAATATGGTGTTAAATATCTTCGAGAAAAAGTAATACGATATTAATATAAAAAATAAAAATAGCACGATATTAAAGTTTAAATTAACGAGATAGTAAATTAGTCTTCTCTTTATTGTTATCATTTTTTACTTCCTTTGTTTGCTGGGAAATTGTGAAAAATAATAAATATTTTTTTTATTTTTATTTTTAAAAATATAAATCCCACCTAATTTTCAAAAAAACAGAAAAGACTCATTGAGTTGACGGATTTGACCAATATAATTTCCTGTGCAAGCATGATTCACGTAAGATAATCGCTCCCGTCTTGATCATTTAATTTAGAATAAAGAGTAGTCAATCCCATATATGTTTTCAAATGTATAGTTTGTTTAATTTTAAAAAAATTTTGACGAAGCCGAAAGCCTCGTTTATCTTTTCGTAGATGGTGATAAAAAGCTGCCTGCCTGCCTCTCGTCACAGATCACGCCAAAGGTGATCGAACAGTAAGCTGTTAGCTGTAGGCATGTGCCCACATGTCGACAACGACGTTTTCCCTTTTTTTCGCTTGAAGTTAACAATAAATAATAGACAGTAGATCTTAAATTGTGATGTCACGTCTACGGCCAGCCTAGTTACGAAATAAAATAAAGTTGAAAAAGAAACTTAACAAAATGAAAACGACAAAAAAGACCGAGAGTAGAAGATTTGAGGGAGCTTAGATATAATATTATTATCTGGCTTCTGCGTACACATCTTGGAATAAAGTTTAGAAAGAAAAATAACACAATGAAAACGACAAAAAGACTGGAGGTAGAAGATTTGAGGGAGCTTAGATATAATATTACCTAGCTTCTACGTATACGTGTAGTAGATGGTAGGTATATTTGTTTTTAACTTTATTTATTGTAAAGTTAATTTTAATAATTATAAAAATTTAGAATTAAGAGTAGTTAGCGAAACAAATGATATTATGCTTGTACAGTAAATCATATGATGAAATTTTATATAGAGAGATTTTTATAATAATGATAATATATAAAAATTTATATGATAAAGTTAAAATTAAAATTTTTGAAATCGAAACAAACAAAAACAACGTAACTAATTAGAATGTTATCGATTGTTTAATTATGGATAATGACGGTGGTGTCTTTGTTTTGAAGTTCGAGGAGATGTACTTTGGAATTTCATCAATTATGGGTTGAGAGTTGGCAAGTGAAACTCTGCAGCATGCACGTATATATGTATATATATGTGTGTGTATATATATATATATGTATGTACGTATGTTTGTCAAATTTGTTCTCTCCATGCATAGGGTGGCACCGATGGTCAGTCAACTCTGTGTGGACACGGAGAGCGGTGGATGGATGGACAAACTTTGTCTTGGATTCCATGTCGTCTTCAATCAATGAACTGGGCAATTTAAGAGGACCGCAGTTTTCCATTATGGATGGACTTCTGAGCTGGGCAGAGCTGATACACAAGAAAGTCAATTTTGGATTTTAGTTTCATTTATTTTTGATTATATTTATTATAAAGTTAATTTTTTATAAATTTTCATATATTATTATCATTATACAAACTTTTATGATATTATTCACTATGTTACTTAATTTTATTTATTTACTTAAAATCGAAAATAAACGAAGTCAACATCGATCGTCTTCATATTCAATGTGTTTGAATACACATTTTTCACTATGTACGGTACGAAAATTACCATACACTGTTACAATGTACTATATATTTATTAAATGATTTTAATATTTTATAATAAAAATTACTGTTATTGTAAATTATATATCTTTTCAAAAAACGTACATCTCAAATTAATCTCACCACTAAACAAACATACGCTCATTGTCCTTCCA
Organism: Amphibolis antarctica; assembly: GCA_024699675.1. Classification (NCBI taxonomy): domain Eukaryota; kingdom Viridiplantae; phylum Streptophyta; class Magnoliopsida; order Alismatales; family Cymodoceaceae; genus Amphibolis; species Amphibolis antarctica. The sequence continues at coordinate 19,440 of JAMKPZ010000257.1, forward strand.
TTTTTATATGCTTGAGTTTCCATCCATCACCCTGTCGATGGTTAATTACTCACACGAAAGAGTCCGATTACTTAAAACACATGTACCAATTGCAACGTTGCTCTTAAGGTTTGATTGATTCCTCTCGATCAAATAATTAAGACGTACCTTTCACCGGATTTTCAAGATTTGAATAAGGAGATGATTGATTCGAAAGGACGCAAGGCTTCCCAAGGGCGATGAATAAATTAAAGAATCGGTAATTAACAAGCAGGCTGTGATATGGTAGCATACAAGTAGGCTGTGATCTTGGCGAGGGCAGTTTTGACTTTTTCCTACGAAAGTCATTCACAAACGTTATATTAATTAATACGATGGATTTTTTAAAATTTGGAAATCCAGAAAAAAGTTCGATTTTTGATTGTTTTCAAGATTTTACATTGTTTTCCTTCATTGCGTGAAATTCAATTTCGAAAATTGAGATGGAATTGAAAAAAGAAAATTAAATGGATTTTATGTAGTACCCTAAAATCTCATCGATTCGGCAATCTTTGAATCGGTAAAAAATCGTAATTTTACCAAAATTTTAACTTTTAAAATCAATCCCAGAATACGTGAACTCGAAAGGCACCATGTAAGCACGGTTATGCCTTATGCGACGCAAGAAGTGGGCCTGAAAAAGCCCAGATCGTGGTACTCATTGAAAGAGCCCATTCGGTTGCAAAGCCCATGGACTTACGTTGCCACGAAAATGTGCGCCCTCTACAACTACTTGTGGAGCAGCCCAGAGGCGGTCCAATGTTGTGAGATGTCTGTTTCAAAAGAAAAAAACTCGGGGGAGTTTGTACTTTGAAAATGATATAAAATAGAAGAAAATGATAAGTTAAAATTTTTATTATTTTTCATCCTTTTCAAAAGTAGAAACCTCCCTTATTCACGATATTAGATTTTCAACTTCGAGTGTTGGAAAGAGTTGATTTCGTTAAAGATGTTGAAACTGCGTAATAATTAGAGTGATAAAAATTTATACATTAAAATCTCCATTTATTAGGATTTTCATATCCATTTTTTAAGTAATTTATTCACATTCACAAGATGTAAAGGTATAAATATTTCTCTTGATTCAAGTGTGTACCACTACGTCTACATTGCACATGGCTTAATATTCCATATTCGTCTTAAAATTAATATCAGGCAATAAAAATGAAACGCTGACATTTTTGTCCCAAAATATAAGCATACATAGGTTAATATTGCATATTTCAACAGAAAAAAATAAATAAGGAAAAATGGGGAAAAAATAAAAATGAAGTATTGTCATTTTTAGTCTAGCATATAATCGTATATTCAAAATTATTCATAAAAATCACGAATCACCGTTTCGAGAAACAAATATCGAGAAAAATAGATTTACTTTGACGAGAAGCACTAAATGATTTATGGCCACAAAATTAGCGTACCATGATATTTGACTATTGACTTAGCCGCTTAAATGCTTGACAAAATTTGATATTTAAATTGGAGAACTTTTAGTTGTTCAAGAATCAAATTTAATTTAAAATTAAATAATGATAAGAATCGAGAACATTAACTATATATACGAGAGAAGGTTTTCTTTGTATCGTCTGCTAACGAGATTGAGGAAAGCATTGGTTACCAGAATTGTTGACAATTATATTATTTCCCTAAATACAATTTGATATATGATAATTCCTAGAGCTGTTGATGGGATATAGCATATTTTTGCCTTTTCCTCTTCTTACCTCTGTTTCGTAGTGTTCCAGGCAGAGATTATTGTTATTTTAGATTTTATTTAGTAAAATTTATATATTAAATAAGTTTGAAGTTTACATATTTTAGATTGAAATAATTTTTGAAGTAAAATTTTTCTTTTTTTAAAAAAATTACATTAAAATCTTTTGTCTTTATTATATCATTTATTAAAATATATACTTTATATAGTAAACATTCTTACAAATTTTATTCTCAAATAAAATATTAGATAATCTGTAAAACCTATTATAGAGACATATCAACTCAAAGTGGACTCAAAAGATTTTTTTAATTTAATAAATTTCTACCTTAATTTTATTCACCAAAGACCGTAAGCATAAAAGGTGAGGGGACTAGACCAAAACCTCACAAGGGAAAACAAATGAAAATAATACGAAAGGTTAAAGGAAAGATGCATCCTTCTGTTTTGAAAGATTCATCCCATAACTACAGGAGGCCAATCTATCTACGTGTGCCACAAAAAATTCGTTCACCGCTATCACTCACACCACGACCGTTACAACAACCTCAAAAGCTAGGTATGCCCCGAGCATCAAGGAGTATTGCACTCCATAGTTCCTACGGACTCACGTTTCTCGACATATTGCACAGTCTGCAACATGATTTCCTTCTCGTGGGATCCAGGAGAGGGCGTGAAAGTGGTCAACCAACGCGATGATCTCTTGCCAACATCGAATCCCTAGAACATGCGGACAATTCCCACTTTGCACAGCGTCGACCACATTCCGTGCATCGACCTCCACATTCCTGTAGTTCATACCAATAGATAAACAAAGATTCATACCAGTTTGCAAGGCCAGTAGCTCCGAATGTCCCAGGTCAATGACATCCAGCACACTGGATGTTGCCCACACAAGCTCGTCCATTGCATTCCGCAGCACCCAATCACTAGCAGCCTTGTTACGGCCAAAAAAAGCACCATCAATGTTGAGTTTCTAGAAGCCACTCTTAGGCCTCTTCCATAGAATCCATTGCCCTCGCTGCACACCATTCACGTGGACTTGCATACCACTTTTCAAGGTAGTAGAGACAGCAGAGAGAACTTTCCTGCGAACGGCACCAAAATCACGTTGTTCCCCTGCCATGATGATTTTGCATCTCCCCTTCTAGCTTTCCCAAAGGATGTTTGCCACTGGGAATTTAAAAAGACTTCCTATCGCTTTGTTTACCATTATATTTTAATAAAGCCAAAATCCACTTCCGCCAATGCTCCCTGTTTCTCAATGAGAGGCCGAAGCACGTGTACATCCATTTCTGGAACAGAAAGGCCCACTCCCCCTCAAAGAAGAGATGAGTTGGTGAGTTTACCCCTTTCCATAACCTACAACACGCACACATAAATGCCAAGGAAAAACCCCTTCTGATATATAATTCATCAGTAGGGAGAACATTACAAAACCACTTCCAAAGGAAAAAAAGAAATCTTGGTGGGGATATACAGCTTCCAAAGACCAACATTCCAATTCATAGAATCCGCTTTGTCACGTATAACGTTTCAAGCCTCAACAGTGGACAGGATGCTGTCTCGACGTGCAACCCACAAAAACCTATCCCTATCAATAGAGATCATGCCCAATTTGGTATGAATCTCCTTGAAAACCTCCTCCGGCACATGCTTTCTCCAAGTATTCATATCGAACTACTTCAACTCCGCCAAGGACCACACTGCCATCTAGGAATCTTCGGCACATGTGGACTCGAAAGTTCTCTTTCATGCTACTCAGAATGACTCTTGCCCTTTTTATGTTAATTTTTTCGGGTGGTTTGAACTATTGGATTTAACGCGTGCTTGTCATTCCATCTGCCTATGTTAAGAAATAATGCAATGGTGTTGACGTTAGCCTTGGTGCCCATAGTATTTTCGAAATTTTGTTTGTTTTCACGTTTTTTATTATATTTTTTTATTTTTTACTATGTATTATAACATTTATTAAATAATTTTAATATTTTATATTAAAAAATTATACTAAAATATTTAGTGTAATTTTTTGAATGATGTAAACTTCATTTTACCTAATTTTGTCTCTTAAATAAGTACACTTTAAAGCTCATCAATCTTTTTATTCTGATTGAGCTTCTTTACCGAAGGTGAGAAGCAACTATATTTTCTTGATAGATAAGAAGTACCTTCTTCTAAACGGTTTTTTTGATGACCGACTTTTTTCCCTTTGTTGCTACTTTAGATGCATTTGTTGTAGCATTATTTACTGTGTAACTAAGTTATTTTCTATGTATCTTAATATTTTACAATATAATTTATCAAACTATCCACGAATTCCAATACATGATAGATATATTATTTGGTCACAAATTTTAGAATTTATGTTTTTCAGATTTTTCGTCCAACAACATCAGAGGTTTCGCTACTATAGATGTTTGAAAGACAGTCATTCCTTGATACAATACGAAAGTTTCGCTATGATTTTTATAGATTTTTCGTATATCTTTTATGAAAATTCTCTCAAAGTACGCGATCGGAGGTGAGGTACGAAGATCCGGTGAGTGAGAACAAACGGTGTTAAATGGAACCGAGAGAGAGGGGGGGGGAAGACGGGAGAGCGGCGGACGTTCTATTCTCTATTTCACAAAAAAGGTGACCTTCGTCTGGGTACAATGGAGGTCTTAAATAGCCTCCCCATATTTTAATATTAACCGTTTAGATAAAACTCTAACGATCTCCACTGTTGATTCACCCAAGCCATGTACGCCTACGGGTCCGACCCAATACTCCTCCTCACGTTAGTGTATATATATCTTTTAAACCTAATTTTCTTGCAAGAAAATGGAAATGACATTTTGATAATAGTTTGGTGAATATATCTGCTACTTGTTCATCTGTTCTGACATATTCTGTAACAATTGTTTTATGTTAAATATTTTCTCGTATAAAATGACAATCGATGTTGAAATACTGTCCTTTCATGAAAAATTGGATTAGTTACTATTTGTTCTGCAGTCTTATTGTCACAATGTAAACTTGTAGGTACTTTAAAGGTTAGACCAATATTGGTTAGAACATTTCGTAATCAAATTACCTTGCTTGTACAATTGGACATGACCTTAAACTCTGATTCAGTTGAGGATTTAGAAACAATCCCTTGTTTTTTTGCCTTCCATGAGATAGGTGACTTCCCAAGGAAAATTATACATCCTGTAATTGACTTGTTAGTAAAAGTGTAATTTTCATAATTTGCATTGCAATAAGCATTAAGATTAAAATCTGTCACGATGAAAGGTAATGCCTCTACCATGATTGTTCTTTAAATATCGCACAACATTTATTGTAGCATCATAATGTTGCTGATAAGGCTTGTAAAGAAAATGACTGAGATGATTTATAATGTAAGCAATATCAGGCCACGTCACAGTCACATAGTTTAGTTTTCCTATGAGATGCGATAGATAGTAAGATCAATAAGTATGCATTTACCATCATACTCAAGTTGCAAATAATTATCAATAGGGACATTTGCAGGCTTACTGCCCAATAACCCCATCTCACCAATAAGTTCCAAAACATATTTTCGTTAGGATATATTAATCTCAATGCTAGAGGAGGCAACTTCTAAACCTAGGAAATACCTGCGAATTTGGTTCCTAGAAATTTTTTAACTCTAGCAATTTCTTTATCATTGTTTCCTATAATGAGAATGTCATCGACGTAGATTAGGACAATGACATGAGTTTTATGTCTTTTGAGTGTGAACAAGGAGTAGTCTACTCTACTCTAGGTGTAACTAGTGTCTAAGAGATCGAGTTTTAGTTAAGGTGTTGAATCAATTTTGCCCAATTTGTTTCAGTCCATATATAGATTTTCCTAGTCTACAAACTTTGTTGAGACTAGGAGTCTCCCCCTCAAGGTGAATCTTAGGAGGAAGTTGCATGTAAAGTTCTTCTTCTAAAACTCTATGAAGGTAGGCATTGGTAATGTCTAATTGTTGTAAGTTCTATTTAAGTTTTGCTGCCACAACTATAATACTTCGAAGGGTGGATATTTTAGCTACATGAGCAAAGGTTTGGTCATAATCTATACCATCCTTTTGGGTGAAACCTTGAGTAACTAACCATGCTTTAAAATGGTCTATACTCCCATCTTCCCTTCATTTTATTTTATATACCCACTTGCAACCGATTGGTTTTTTTCCTTTAGGAAGGCTCACTATATCCCATGTGTGATTTTTGTGAAGAGCCGCAAGTTCAACCTTCATAGCATGTTACCATTTTGGATCTTTTACGACCTCCTTAAAAAATGTGGGTTCATGCACATCATCTACGCTGTTAACATAACTAGCGAACAACTTGAAGAGCTTGTTGTAAGAAACATAATTCTTTATAGGATATTCTAAAGAATCAAATGTTTTATAGTTATCATAGATGTAATCTTTGTAATGTCCAAGGAGGTGCCTAGATCTGTTGGACCTTCTCACATGCACAGGTTCATTTTCATGTGTGGTGGTGTGTTGTTGAGGTGGCCTTTGTTCTGTTAGCGCACCCCCCAGAGGCATGAAACCAGCCTCTCCTTACCGCGACACTTGGCCTTCCAACGCTTGATAGTCTGACTTCGTGAAACGTCGCGACCTTAGCTTATAAATAGCTCTCCCCTTACCATGAGGGAGAGGTTCAACTCTTCGATCCTGCTGCTGTTCGAGTGTCTAGGCATCCCAGCACCTGACGTTAACCACTTGCTCCGTCCGGCTTTCGACCTTTGTCCGTGCACGAGAGCTCACCAGCGACGACTCCAGCCCAACCTTCCTATAGGTTAGTCATCCTCTCCCCCCTTCCCACCGATAGGAAGGGGGGAAATGGATCTTTTATTGATAGCTATCCCCTTGGTCGTCCATAGTTTTGACTAGAGGAAGCCTATTTCTCTCTCAGGATCACCCTCAGTCCCTCTCCTCTTTCTATTTTCCACATACATCTCGTTAGTTTGCATGTTGTTTTGTGGTCACTTGCGAGTTTTCCTTTTCCCCTGGTCATTCATGGCTTTGACTAGAGGTGGGTGGAAGTTTGTTAGAGCTGGTGGACTTTCCGTATGTTTTACCAAATTTTCACCTCGTTTTATCGCCATCTCGGCGAGTGCCCTGAGATTTGACTCCTTAAGTCCTCGTGCAGCTCCTAAATGGATTTATTGGATTTCCACAAGTATTTACAGACTTTCACCTCGTTTTACTGCCATCTCAGTGAGTGTCACAAGACTTCACTAATTGAGTCCTCATCGGTTCCCAGATGGATTTATTGGATTTCCACCCGTATTTATTAGATTTTTGCTTCGTTTTACCTCTATCTTGGTGAGTGCCCTAAGATCTGACTCCTTGAGTCATTGTGCGGCTTCTAAGTGGATTTATCAAATTTTCCAGATTTTCGCCTCACTTTACCGTCATCTCAACAAGTGTCCCGAGACCTAACTCCTTGAGTCCTCATGCAGCTCCTAGATGGATTTATTGGATTTTTGCTTGTATTTACCAGATTTCTATCTCATTTTACCGTCATCTCAACGAGTGCCCTGAGACTTGACTCTTTAAGTCCTCATGCAGCTTTCAGATGGATTTATTGGATTTCCACCCTTTTTTTTGGATTTTCGCCTCTTTCCTTTTCATTTTGGGACTAGTTGAATTAAGGCACGTCGAGAAACTCCTAATCAGATGACTAGATCTTCCCTTTTGATTCACCCTGCAGTTTAGTTAGTTTGTGCATTAATCACAGTAAGGAGGCCAGCTTATGCTAGGCTAGCTAGGGGTGCCTAACACCTTCCTCACAAATACTTTTGATCCTTTCCTATTATCTCTGAGTAGTAGATCTCTTATTTTGATTTTCTTAGAGATCTTACATCTCATTCCTGAGTTGAAGAGTGCATTCTCTTCCTATTCTGGTTTTTTAGTAAAATAAGGTAGTGACTCCGATATTTTATTTATAACTTTTAACTTATTTCCTGAGTCTCATGTGCTTGTTATTCTCTTGAATAGCTTCAACCATCATTTGGGTGGAAAGAAGGATAACAAAATTGGTGACTCCGCTGGGAAAGAGTTCCTATTCTTACAGGTCCTAATTCCTGTTAACATTGTATTGATGCACATTATGATAACTTAGATTTACAACAATCATCAAGTTTAGTTGTCCTATTATTGGTGAACTATTTTTACTCTTTTTTTTATCCTACAGCAACTCACCTTATAGTAAAAATGCCTTGCAACGGTCATGAGTCAGACTAAGTTTCAAGTGGAGAAGTAAAATAACATGACTACTTCAATGGGTGCATCAACACTTGGTGTCTCAACCATCCATAGTAGAGCTCCCGTGGCCTCTAGGGTCACCATCCTTGCAAACTCGCAAAGGTCTCCATCGTTTGACTCCATTTCTGTGACAACATGCATCCCAATTACTCATGTCTCCCAGCCATCACCCAACACTGTTTGGGCACCCGGTAACTGTAGCCAGATGAACTACCATCAGTACCAAGAAATGGCTCAACACTTCATGGAGTTAGCCATTCGAGCTTGGGTAGAAGAGGAGGGTGCCGCTGGAACTCAGTTTGCACTACCAGCTTCAAGACAATTACTCAACCATTCACCTCTCAAGATAGGGGAAGTCGGGGAGGGACCATCACAAGTCTTATTTTCCTCAATTTATCAGTAGCCTCAGCCATTCTTGATGCCTCCTTGTCAAACATATCAGAGGCCGCACCGTCATCCAATGGTGTCTGTCTAGCCAAGCCGACCAGTACAGGCAGAAGCTGGACTTTCATCTGGAATTCCGCCTCAGCGACGTCGGAAGCCATCAACAATAGCTTCTCCACAACTTCTCTGTTGCCCACAGCATCTCCATCACCATCAACCACAAGCACTAAGTGGACCCCGACAACCAATTTCGGAGCAATCGCTTGCCATATCGGAATAGTTCGGTCGGAACCGAATTCCCAAGGCATGGGTACTGGATAGAGCCAAGTCTCCCAAATAGCAGCAACGCCTTGGACATCGAGGAAGGGCCCAACCAACCCCTCCTCGCCAGCAGCCTCGATAGCAGAGGCTTAAACGAGTGCAGCAACACCCCCATCATCATCAGCAGCCTCGATAGCAGAGGCTTAAATAAGTGCAGCAACACCCCCATCATCATCAGCAGCAGCTTAAGCCAGAACTGCTGACCACACCAAGAGAATACACTCAGTTGACAGAATCACTAAGCAGTATTTTTCATAAGTGAAGGCCCTCCTGACCTTGCCAAAGGTCAAACCCCCTCCATCACAGCTGTCAAGGTGGTTCTAGCCTCACCTTCACTGCGATTTCCACAGAACTGCTGGTCATGCAACCAACCAATGTAGATCCTTGAGGGAGGTCGTTCAACAGCTCATAGATAGTGATGTAGTCGAGCTATAACCGCCAACACCACCACTTATTACAATGCATGGGGGTCCAACAATGGCCCTGGTGACAGAAATTCATCATGTCACCTTTAGGCAAGGTGAGGCACCAATAGTCTCGACGGAAGACTACCTCAGTCCGAAAACTTCAACGATTGCACCAAGTCCAACAGCTATAGCCTCACCTATAAGTCCAGCCCAAGCTTTGATTTTCGTCACACTGGAGCTCGTGTCCCCAATCCAACCGTCTGGAGAAGCATCGATAGATGACCTGTTGGATCTACTCCTTAGAGGGGAGTTAATAAACTATTCAATTCCCGCTATGCAGCACCTTCAATCATCTTCCACCCTTCCTAACTCAATAGGAGGTGGAAGCCCTAAACAACCTTCTGCCCTTCCTATCTCAATAGGAGGCAGAACCCAACATATGGAGCCTATTCAGGGACAGGGGTCAAGGTATGATCTAACAAATTTTTCTCCTTGAATTTCGTTGACTCTCACCCGATGGTTTAGTGGAGACTTAAAGACTTGCAAACCATTATTTGACTACGACAAGTCTATATTGAGGAGGTCAGCAATAAGCAGTCAATTATTGTGCAAGCCCTTTTGTCTCTTAGTTTCCAATACTAAGGAAGGAGAATGCTCCTTCCTGTTGGTTGCTAATGACTTTCCAAGTGCGTAGGAGAAAATAGGGACAACTTCGGGCTTGACATCCCGCTGAAGTCACCAACCTTACTGGGATTCTGGCTCAGAACAGCTAGATACCAACCTAATGTAGTTGGATCTCACTGTAGCACCAGGCTTGGCAACCCATTGAAGTCACCAACTATACTGAAATTCTGACCCATCAGCCATTTTCTGCCATGGATGCCGAGGTTGCATTGCTGGCTCCCACCACTTGCAAGGGCTTGACATCTCAATGAAGGTGACAAAAAGCATCGTGTTTACCTAAGTTTCTTGGATTTTCTGACAACATCGATCACCTTCTGGACGTCTGAATTGGTTGCTAAGCACTGCAGTTGGATTTTTGTAGGTTAGACCATTGGGCTTGGCATCCCCTAAGTCTGCCACCAAGGATAGCGTTCCCTCCGGATTTTCGATTTGGGAATCCGAATTGTCGGCTTTGTAGTCAGATTTCACCTCTGAATTCCAGAATCATGTCGTCCTAGAGTGTTCAATGACACCTCTGAACAGGTCAACAAGTGAGTTCCTGTCTACATTCTAGGGCCTTCCCGGTAGGCCCATAGAGGTAATTAGGGGCATTCTATCTTGGCAATATGTCCCCATCTAATCTTTATATATTGGTTGATTATTTATTTTCTTCAGCTGCAAACACTACATGCATGTATATTATAATTGAATCGAACACCCATTGTAACCACCGGTCAACTCAGGTCTGCAAGGAAAGAGGGGTCGACAAGGTATGCAACCTTCCCCCACCAACTAGCTTTTTCAACCAACTCTATCATTGAGATTTCGGATCATGCAAACCAGCTTCTACCCTATTTAGTTGGACCCAGGTTCTCTCTAAGCAGGGTTTGGCACATTTTCTTAACATTCAGATGTTTACTTTTCGCTTGCAGATGCCAACTCAAGCCTCAAAAGATGCTATTCAGGTCTTTTGGATAACTAACCGTCCTTTTTTAAGAGCACCACCACAACCTTCATACAGGTACCCTATCTCCATAGAGTCAGGCGTTGGGAAGGAGTACGATCGATCAACTAAGTATGTCATGATTCTCATGGGCAAGACTGGCCTTGAGCGTACCTATTTCAGGACTTCACCCACAATAGGTCTCTTAGCTTCCTTAGGTGTGTGTCTTCCAACAACCTTTCTTCCCATTTTCCTTCTTGTAATCCCAACTTGAGTGCTACCAGCAATAGGGGGAGGTCATCTACCATACTCCCCTTAGGTGAGGAATCCCTTAGACCTAGGTATATGCCTGCAATGGTCTCACTATTGGTCAACAGTAGATTGATAGCAATGAGAAATTTTTAGAGGATTTTTACTTTTGTTGATCTTTGTTAAAAGAAAATAGAGTATAAAAAATAGAGGAAGAAAAGAGGACAACAAAAAAAGTAAAAAAAAAGGAAGAAAAAAAATAATAATAAAATATATACAAGAAAAAAGCAACAAAAAAGAGAAGAGTGGGCTTGGAAACCTTACAAGTCCGCCAACTTATCCAGATTCTGCCTCAATTCGGTGAATTCTACCACAGCTCCACAAGTGTGCAAGGCCATTCATCTCATTGTTTCAAAACAAGAAGCTTATGAATGGGCAATGGTAGATTTAGGTGTTCTTTGTCTATTGCTGACCATACAAACGTCTATAGCAGGTTGTACCTATTCAAGCCACTGCATGTATGAGTAAGCCATTTTATATGGCAAACATCCACCTACACATTATAGTGTCAGTGATGATAGGTTAGCCAACGACCCATGGGGAAAGCGATAGCTGCAGGTCAGATCTCGAGCTTTAGACCTACCTCCTTGTGAGAGTGATCTGCCATGGACTAAGGATATGTTTCCCTTGCACTTACCGTCCATGGTCCTCTTTTTAGTAAAGTGAGCCAACTTTATTCCTCAACTGATCGGATAGCATCGGATGAGCAAGAGTAAGCGTCTCGCAGGAGTTCATCTAGTAAGGCATATACTTCATTCTTTTTCTCCTGAGACCTTCCTCCAACTTCATCTCTTAGTGCAACCTTTACATCTTCTAACTCATTCTTAGACTGGATGGGGGGAAAGGTGGGCTGATTTGGAGTCCCCTTCACTTAATAGCCTTTGCTACCACAAGTTGAAAGGGGGGATGATGATCCTTGTAGGCATTTAGATGTAAATCTGCACATCACCTCATGCATTCTATACACATCATGTTTTATTGTTTAAAAGTAGGGAAACCTCTCTGTTTATCAATTTTTTGTTAAGAATGTAGGTAAACTTTTGGGCTTGCCAACCCTACAAATCGGCCAAATTCTTATTTTCTTTGCATGAGGATTCTTTCGACCTTGACATCCCACCAAAGACTACTAACTTTTAGGGCTGTCGACTCAAAATAACCGGCATCCACCCTAATTTTTGGCTCATGTAGCCTGATTTCTGCTTTGTAGGCCGACCTAAGGTAGCTGGCCATCCTTCAATAACTTGTTTAGTTCAGTTCTATAGGTTACCTCCAAAACAAGGGCTTGACATCCCAACGAAGGCGTCAAAAAGCGTTCGACATCCCCAAGAAGATGTCACCGCAAAGCATGCCACTTGAGTGACTGGACTTTTTATTGATTTACATCGTCTTCCGACACTCCAAGCCAGCTACCGACCTAGGCAGCTAGAGGTAAGGCTTGGACGTTTTCACAGGACTTGGCATCCAACAAGTCCAACCTTTTTGGGCTGCTGACTCAAATGATCAGCATCCACCTAGATTTTCGACTACGATAGCTGAAATTCCACCATACAGGCCAGCTTAAGGCAATTGACCATACTTTATTAATTTTTTTAGTTTAGTTGTTCTACAGGTTAACTCAAGAAAAAGAGAGGCTTGGTATCCCACGCACAAGCACGTCGACAGCTGCATCCTCATTAGCAATCGACTCGGAAACTTGTCTAAGTCAACCAATTCCACCGCAGCAATAGAGCTTGGCAACCTTGTCAAGCCTCTCACCCGACAACTGAAAACCTCTAATTGGGATGTCGCACAACGAGGTTGGGCTAGCCAGCCTGTCTAGCCTCCGCGACATCTTCAACAACCAACGTCCTGGGGCAGAGCTAGGGGCATTCTGCCCCTCCCCCTATTCACTTACCAGGCAAATTAGAGCATTAGGGGAAGAACAATGCTCTCGTTCCCTGGGTAGGTGAACAGATCAGCCCATCGCGTTCTCGTCTAGAACCATCATTGACTTCTGCCTCATAACAAACCAGCAACCGGTGTATTTGCTCGATTTTCCACCAATCGCTAGGGGGGGCCAACACTATTCAAGCACCCTGTCCAACACCTTTACCGCCTAAACGTCAGCATCCCCATGCAAAACTAGGGGCATTCTACCCTTCAACCATAGAAGACAGGTACACCTCCCTTTTCTTACCAATATCATTTCTATGATCTACATGTCACACTTTGCAAGCACAATAGGCAAGTTCATCCTTCGATTTCTTCGGTCATATTTGGTGTTGAGGAAAAAAGGGGTCGACAAGGCTAGCGATGCCTTCATTCCCAACAGTCAGTACAAAGTGTAGGTCTTCATCCGTCGAAAGTAACCTTTAAATCCCGGATACTAGTAAATCTGCCCTGTATCCGTTAATAGCTTGTCAGCCGCTCCATTAACCAAACCCCTTTTGGGCTTGGCATCCCCAAAATTTGCAAATCTTTTCTTTTATTCCCGCAAAGGATTCTCTAAGAAGTAAAGATAGAATGTGCTGCACCTTTCCCATCGAGAGCCTCTTTTTGAAGGATTTAGGAATTTGTGCTTGACACTCCCCTTTCAGGAAATCCCCTTTTAGGCATGACATCCTCAAAGTTTGTCGATCTTCACTCTATCCTTTATTTGATTCTCTAGGAAGCAGAGTGAACATTCCTCTACACATTTCCAGAAAGTACGTCGGTCGAGTAAAATTTATTATTCTTTCTCTTTACAATTATTAAATAAAATTTTAATCTAATTTTTTTACAAAAATAGCGGTTACACGTAGAACACTTTGTCACGAAGCTGGTAGTAATGTTTTAGCGATCGAAGCAATACTTTAGATCAACGTTTAAGATTTTTATTATTGCTACGATTTTTATATGAATAAAGTATAATGTTCCACTAGAACTTAAGCGAACAATTTAAAAAAAGGTTGAACCAGTCATTTCAAAGTCATTTAGTTTGGTATTGAAATCTTAAACGTATGGCCCACGCTTATGGAGAGGAAGAAAGTCAGATCTCTCAATTTAAAATATAATATTATATAAATTTTAATATATAATTTATATTATTTTATTTATTATATAACTTTAACGTCATTTAAAAATTAATTTGACTCTGAAAGCTTTCGAAACCCAAAGGAGTTCCAATTCTACAACTCCGACGCCCACCGATCGACTCGAGCCGGCGATCTTCCTTTCTGCCTCGGCGGCTCCGCGCTCCGCCCGACGTCGGTTACCAAGTCTCGAACCGCCGGCAATTGGAGTATCCGATGCAACGACCACCCTCCGCCGCGTCCAACTGAACAACACCCTTATTTAAACCCAACGGTGACGGTTAGGAGCATTCCACCGTTCTGGACGTACTCCAGTGGCTCAGAGACCGTCGCTGGCCCCTTCCACTTCATCTCCAGCGGACCAGAGAACATCTCCGTCTCTTTCAGACGGACGAAGAGGCTTCAACCATACGAACGGCGACCACCCCATCTCCGTTCCTAGGGTTTCCCACAGGACACGGCCGAGAACTCGAGGAGGTTCATTCTCTTCTCTCCTTGACATTGCATTGTTGAGAAGTTTTGATACTTTTGGTTTCACGTGGGCGTTGATTTTTCGGTGTTGTAGATTGCACGTGAAATGCAGCCAAAGTAAAAATTTATGTGTTTCTCGTGCCGATTTTTGTGGTTTTTTTTCCTATATAATAATCTAGGTACAACGGAAAAATTAGATCCATCCGATACCGGTCTTGTTGCTCTTGAACAAGAAGATCCATCAAGTCAAGGAATTCAACGGGAAGATCCATCCATTGCCATTCTGTTTTAATGCTGATTTTCTGTTTCTCTTCTTTCTTCATTATTTCGATTCATTAAGACAAGAACTTGGAAGATTTATGATTATGTTTAGCCAACAAGTCTTAATGTCGAGAGTTTTATCAAAATTTTGGAATACCAAATAATGTTTTATTTAAGTGCCGTTTCTTTTCCAGAACCATTTGATATAATCATACACTAGAATTGCATTTTATTCAAAGACATCATCCTTTCTTAATTTTTTTTTCAATATTATTTATGACTATCCGTAGAACCCCACATTAGTGGTTGGACCACACTAGTAGTTCCAAATTTTTTTTCAAGTCTTGCTAAGTCAATCAACAGATCATCTGAACCCTTAATACCTTCCTTGATCCATTACTTGAGGTCAGTCTCAAATCCATCTAAAAATCTACTGGATGCCATCTAATTCATTTCTCTGCAGAAAATCCCATAAAACCTTTATTCTCTCTTTCAAGCACAATAAAAGTTCAAATGTCATCCAACACTTATGTTTATTGTCAATCAACCAATGCTTGTAAAATCAAACAATATGATTCATGTTGTCCCTGCAAACCTCTCAAATGACTTTAAACCACTCTAAATTACCTTCACTGCAAAAATCATATAATAAACTACCTGGATGCCAAGTTTCATGTCACACTAACGAGTGATTCATGTTTGACAAGCCTCAAACATCTACATAATGCCCTAGCAAGCATCAGGTGTGTGTGACTGTTTTGTTGGGCTGGTATGTGTTGCAGATATTTTACTTTTATTATTTTGAATCCATTTCATAATTATCATCTGAGCTTCCCCATTTGTTGCCCGTCTTATGGTTGATTTGACTTGTACCTTGGCAAGCATATAACTACTGTTGTGTTGTTTTTTTTGTTAGTAGCATGGATAACTACTGTTGTTGTGTAGCCTTCCTATGTCATACATATTTTTTCTGTCATTTTTAGATTATTAGCAGTCAAATTATTGAGCTATAGTTCACCTTTTTTGTGGTTTCCCTTTCTAAGTTTTGGAGACCAAACCTAGGTTAGGTGTGTGCAGGAGAGGATGCAGTAGTAGTTTGCAGGTTGTTGTTGTGTTGGTTGCCTCAAATTTTGCCATGTGTTGGTTGTTTGCAGGGATGTGGTTGAGTTTTGCGTGCTTTTGTGATTGTACCTTGATGTTTATGTATTTGGCAACTTGGTGGATGTTTTAGTGGTTATTTTGGTGTTGCTGTGAATTGTATTTGTGATTTTGTTTTCTAAGATTTCTAGTGTAGGATTTGACTATCCTCATGTTATTTTGATTGTTTGTAGCATTTATTTTTGTATTGTAGTTAAATCTTTTACAAGTACCTCAACCTAGCAATAATAGGGGAAAAGTTTTTCATGTTCTTTTATTTAAACATGTGAATTTCCTTTCCTATTATTACGGCAGTTGTCATTTTCCTTAAATTTGAGATGTAACGATCTATATTATAGACGTAAGATTTGTCACTAATTTTTTTGATATGGGACTAGTCCCAATAGAATGCATGTTTGTTTGTTTTTGTACCACTTTGCTACATCATGCCTTACCTTTGAGAATTCATGCCATGCAATGTTTATGAATCACATCAGCATGTAGGAATCATGTAATGGTTTGTATGCACATCATGTTTGTATCTCTATTCACCTCATGTACAATGCATGCATTTCCATCTCTAAAACAAGGATGAATGGCCTTGAAATCATCAAACCTTGGGGATTCCTGGCGTTACACAGTTGGCATATAGGATGGGCAAGTATTATGGGTGCATTTTACCGGCATGTAATGCTGATTACCAACAGCCATATGAATGCTTGAAAAGTCATCATAGATTATTAGCAAACCATTCCTTTTCTTTCAAGATTGTAAAATTCAATTAAATAAACTCCTTTGACATCAACTTCTAACTTGTGTTGTTTTGCATGGCTCTTCATTTCTTCAGCTCTTAAGCCTTTTACAATATTCGTATTATCATCCTTGAGATGCAATCCTCCATTGTAATTATCTGAATGGTCTGTCATGGTTATCTGGTTTTCATGCCAATGCTGTGCTCACCTTAGAATTGTCAACAGTTAACAATATGCACTGATTATGTTAAAGATGGTACATGTGCGACTGCAGCCTGGTATTGAGGCAATTGAAGAAGTGCTTGATGACCAGGAAAGCACATTCAAAAAAGCTTCTTTAGCATGTATGATTAATTCTGAAGTGGGTGCTGTGTTGGCTGTTATGAGGAGAAATTCACAATGGGGAGATCGCTATATGGCTGGTGATGACCAGCTGGAGCATTGTCTTATCCAATCTCTAAAGAATCTTCGAAAACAGATGTTTTTTTGGAGGGACCGGTGGCACACTATTAATCCTGTCAACTACCTTCAGCCATTTTTGGATGTGATTAGATCTGATGAAACTGGTGCACCAATCACGGGAGTGGCACTCTCCTCTGTTTACAAGATTTTGACCCTTGACATATTTGATCTTAGTACCATGAATATAGATAATGCCATGCATCTGATCGTGGATTGTGTGACTAGTTGTCGGTTTGAAGTGACTGACCCTGCATCAGAGGAGGCTGTATTGATGAAGATACTTCAAGTTCTTCTTGCCTGTATGAAGAACAAGGCGTCTGTTGTGTTGACTAATCAGCATGTATGTACCATGGTGAACACTTGTTTTCGTGTGGTCCATCAAGCTGGAAATAAGGGTGATTTGCTGCAGAGAATTGCTCGTCATACAATGCATGAGCTAGTTAGATGTATATTCTCTCACTTGCAACGTGTTGAACAATTATCAACCAAGAATGTTGGGGAAGCTTCTAAAACAGAGGTATCTGTTCAAAGCTTGAGTTGACTAGTATATTTCTGTTAATATATCAAAACGTAAGTTCATGTGCAGGTAGGTGGCCTTGACAAGGAGCTTGCTTCGGAGATTAAACAGGTAGCAAATGGAAATGGGACCATCTTTATGGATGCTCCAACAGTGGGTAGCTCTGTTGATGAAAATTTTGTCTCAGCCATGGATGGCGATGGCCTTCACTTGGGTCCTTATGGAGTTCCTTGCATTGTGGAGATATTCCATTTTCTTTGTTCTCTGTTAAACATTTCTGAGCATGTTGAAATGGGTCCTAGGACAAGTCCTATAGCTTTTGAGGAAGACATGCCTCTCTTTGCACTGGGATTGATTAATTCTGCTATAGAATTGGGTGGACCTTCTGTTGGTGGACACCCAGAACTGTTGGCTTTGATGCAGGATGAACTTTTTCGTAATCTAATGCAATTTGGTCTATCAATGAGCCCATTAATTATATCAATGGTATGTAGTATTGTATTGAATCTTTACCATCACTTGCGTTCAGAACTTAAGCTGCAGCTTGAAGCTTTTCTCTCATGCGTGATACTGAGGCTTGCGAAATATAGACATGGTGTTTCCTACCAACAGCAGGAGGTTGCACTAGAGGCTCTGGTGGATTTTTGTAGACAAAAGGGTTTCATGGAAGAAATGTATGCCAACTTTGATTGTGACATAACATGCAGTAATGTGTTTGAAGATCTTGCAAACCTTTTGTCAACTAGTGCATTCCCAGTGAACTGTCCTTTGTCTGCAGTGCATATCATAGCTTTGGATGGTATGATTGCGGTCATCCAAGGAATGGCTGATAGAATAAACAATGTGTCAATAAATCCAGACCAAGCACCATTAGAGCTTGAAGAATACACTCCATTCTGGACAGTCAAGTGTGAGGACTGCACTGATCCTAATCATTGGGTTAGGTATGTCAGACGCAGGAAATACATCAAGAGAAAGTTGATGATTGGTGCCGATCATTTCAACCGAGATCCCAAAAAAGGCTTGGAATTTCTTCAAGGGACCCATCTATTACCAGAAAAGCTTGATCCTCAAAGTGTTGCATGCTTCTTCCATTATACATCAGGGTTAGATAAAAACCTTGTTGGGGATTTCTTGGGTAATCATGATGAGTTTTGTGTTCAGGTGCTGCATGAATTTGCTGCAACATTTGATTTTCAGGACATGAATTTGGATACTGCTTTAAGGCTCTTCTTAGAGACTTTCAGACTGCCTGGTGAATCACAGAAGATTCACAGGGTACTTGAGGCATTTTCAGAGAGATACTATGAGCAATCTCCCCATATTCTTGCAAACAAGGATGCTGCACTTCTCCTCTCCTACTCACTCATCCTGCTAAATACAGATCAACACAATGTGCAGGTAAAAAAGAAGATGACAGAGGAGGATTTCATTCGGAACAACCGACACATTAATGGTGGTAATGATCTTCCTAGAGAATATCTTTCTGAATTGTACCATGCAATCAGCAAGAACGAGTTGAGGACCATCCCAGAGCAAGGTGCAGGTTTCCCTGAAATGACTCCAAGCCATTGGATTGATCTAATGCAGAAATCAAAGAAGATGTCACCTTACATTGTTTACAATTCTCGTCCCTTCCTTGATCAGGATATGTTTGCAATCATGTCTGGCCCCACAATTGCTGCCATTTCAGTGGTCTTTGATTATGCTGAGGAAGAAGAACTGTTCCATGATTGTGTCAAAGGATTCTTAGCCTTGGCAAAGATTTCTGCATATCACCATCTTGAAGATGTATTGGATGATCTGATTGTGTCTCTCTGTAGGTTCACGACATTGATAAATGCATCCTCTGTTGATGAACCGGTTGCAGCATTTGGTGATGACATGAAAGCTAGGTTAGCTACTGAAGCAGTTTTTAGTATTGCTAATCAATATGGTGATTTTATTCGCACAGGGTGGAGAAATATACTTGATTGTATCTTAAGACTACATAAGCTTGGACTTCTTCCTTCTCATGTTGCTAGTGATGCAGCGGATGACACTGAATTTTGTGTAGACACCGTGCATGGGAAACCCATCTTGAGTTCCCACTCTGCATACCAGACTCCAACCATAGGAACTCCTCACAGATCCTCTGGTCTGATGGGTAGGTTTAGTCAGCTATGGTCATTAGATAGTGAAGAACCTAGATCTCAGCCTACAGAACAGCAACTTGCTTCTCACCAACGTACTCTTCGGACAATCCAGAACTGTCAGATAGATAGTATATTTACAGAAAGCAAATTCTTACAGTCTGATTCACTGTTGCATCTTGCTCGTGCTCTTATCTGGGCTGCTGGACGACCTCAGAAAGTTAACAGCTTCCTTGACGATGAAGACACTGCAGTATTTTGCTTGGAACTACTGATTGCCATCACCTTAAATAACCGAGATAGGATTGTACTCCTATGGAAGGTTGTTTATGAGCACACAGCCAGCATAGTTCAGTTCACTGTTATGCCATGCCCTCTTGTTGAAAAAGCAGTTTTTGGGCTTTTGAAAATCTGTCAGAGGTTGCTTCCTTACAAAGAAAATCTGGCAGATGATCTCTTGAGATCTCTGCAACTTATTCTTAAACTTGATGCTCGAGTAGCTGATGCTTATTGTGAGAACATCACACAGGAAGTCAAATGCCTTGTGAAGGCAAATGCAACACATATTAAATCCCAAGTGGGCTGGAAAACGATTACCTCTTTACTGTCCATAACCGCTCGACACCCAGAAGCATCTGAAGTGGGCTTTGAAGCACTACTGTTCATCATGTCTGAAGGGGCATATTTATCTTTTGCCAACTTTATACTCTGCAGTGAAGCTGCAAAACAATTTGCGGAGTCTCGTGTTGGGCGTACTGAGAGATCCGTCCATGCCTTGGATCTAATGGTAGAGTCTGTAGCATATCTTGTTCAGTGGTCTAGTGATGCAAAGGAGGCAAGTGAGGGAGCTGAGAAAATATCAAATGGAATAAGAGAAATGTGGATTAGGCTATTGCAGGGACTGAAAAAAGTGTGCTTGGACCAGAGAGAGGACGTGAGAAACCATGCTCTATCTTCTTTGCAGAGATGTATGGTTGGGGTAGAAGGTATTTGTCTCTTGCCTATGGCATGGCTGCAGTCCTTTGATATGATAATATTCGTATTGCTTGATGATTTGTTGGAGATTGCTCAAGGGCAGTCCCCAAAGGATTATAGAAATATGGAAGCCAGCCTTGCTCTTGCGATGAAGTTGCTGTCTAAAGTATTCCTGCATCTGTTGGATGTTCTTCGTCCCTTGAGTGCCTTTTGTAAGTTGTGGCTTGGTCTTCTTGGTCGCATGGAGAAGTACACAAAAGCAAAAGTAAGGGGCAGGAGGAACGAAAAACTTCAAGAATTGATCCCAGAGCTTCTGAAAAACATGCTTCTTGTAATGAAAACGGAAGGAATTCTTATCAAGAGGAGCGTTGTTGGAGGAGATAATTTGTGGGAGTTAACATGGCTTCATGTGAACAATATTGTTCCATCTTTACAATCCGAGGTGTTTTCAAGCGAAGAAGATCCTGCACAAGAGGCAGGAAGCTTGGAGAAAGACAGTGGAGCCTCAACAAAGGCCGATGGCTCTGGGGCTGCCCCCTCAGGCATCAGTTGAGGGGATTCGAGCTGGAGGCTGAATTATTTTTGTTCGAGGTAAGATTTTGTGTCTGAATTCTAGCTTATTATTTTGAGGCAGAAACTGAGAAAAGTGTAACATAGAATACAAGCAGTTCTGTTATACTACGATATATATATTTTCTTTTATAAAATGATTCATTTAAAAGATTGCTATAATTTAATATTGGACCTGCTTGCTTTTTTGATGAACATTATAACGTCTTCTAAAGAATAATCCTCTACTTGGGAAATGTTTGTACGCATTGTAATCTAGCCCTTAGCCTTTTACAGTGGATGTCAAGTGAGTGATACCATAGCCCCAAATGGCCTGAAAGGGTTCTACAGAGGATTTCAACTGATGCCATTGCTGTAGATGCGGCAGCATTGGACTGAATTAAGTGAGATAAATTTGATGTGAATTTGGGTTGGTCGCATCTAAAATTAGTAAAATACCAATGTAAACAGACATTATCAAACATGTTGATGATGTAACGTAAAGGCAAGATATTGATTGTTTCGCTTCGTATTTATATGATTAAAATTACAATAACCAATTTCTTAATCTAACAATATTGTGCTGCGTAATTTTTCTCCATTTATTTCTGTACAGTGAGTGCTACGTTTCTCTCATTCGCGTTCAATTCCGTAGATGTGGAAAGAAAGAAAAATTGTGTAAGGAAAGTAAAAATTGGTTTTATGAATCAAAAATAATATCTGTAAAATATATTATTATATATTATATCGTATTACATAAAATATTTATATACAACATCAATCATATTTAAGGTATGTTTGTTTATGAATTTTTTATTATATATTTTTTATTTTTTACTCTATATTATAATATTTATCAAATAATTTTAATATTTTATATAAAAAATATAATAAAATATTTATATCATATAATTTATAAAAAAATATAATTTTTTTATCTCTTAAATAAATACATAAAGATTTATATGTGTAAGGGTGCGTTAAAAATTCTGCGACCGGGCGACGCCGAATGCGCCTCAAGATGAGCATCATCGTCACCAACGGTATGAGCTGATCCTAGCCGTCCGATCTAGGTCAGTAGTCTGCCTCCGTGTTTAAAGCAATCCGAAACCACGATGCCCCCGGCTCCCTCCCTCCCTCCCTTCCACCCCCGACGACGAGGCACCTGACGCGGTGGCCGTAGAAGAAGGAAGAAGATGGTGCAGAGGTTAACGTACCGAAGGCGGCACAGCTATGCTACCAAATCCAACAAGACCCGGGTCGTCAAGACTCCCGGTAAGATTTTGTCCTGAGATCCAGTACCTCTGCGCATCCGCCTCAATCTTTCTCTCGCTCCTTCTTTGTTCATGATATGCATCGCGTGTGCTGCTCTCGTGCAGGCGGGAAGTTGGTCTACCAGTACGTCAAGAAGAGGGCGCAGGGCCCCAAGTGCCCGGTGACGGGAAAGAGGATCCAAGGCGTACGTTGGTTTCTTCACTCTTCTTTGTTCCCTTCCCAAGCATTTTCGGTTGTTTTTCTCATTTGCACCGAATTATGCATTGTGTCTCTACAACCTAGGGATTTTTATTGCTTTTTATCTCATTGTCAAGTAAGCAATTTTTCCCATTTGTCTTTCCTTGAATTCATTGGTGGTTGTGCTTTTCGTGACAGTTGCTTGCTTTGTTGTGCGAATCACGAAGTTCATATCACGGTTTGGACGTAGTAGGACTGTATAGATGTTGGTTTGAAATAGGTTGGTCGCTCTAAATGATTTCATTTATTTTCTGGCGTTTCTTCATGGTTTGGTTGGCTTGAAGAATATCATTACTGCTGGCTAGATAGATTGACGTTGGGATTGATTTGCGGGTCTTCTTGCAATTTTGACGATGAATTTCATGTTCATTTTTGAAGTGTCGTTTGCTGCAACTTTGACGTAATCCTATTTTGAGGCCAGAAAGTGACTTTATTTCATGTAAATAAATGGTATGCATCATATTATGAATTTAGTGTATATTGCAAGGCATTCATCTGTCGTGAAACTTTTGCTTCTCCCAGCACAAATTTCCAAGCGAACATACATTTTGTAGACATGATAAGCATTTATTTAATGTGTCATAAACTACGAAGAGCAGAATCCAGACCTTCCCAAACGCATCTTTAATCAAAAATTTCTCCTTGTGGTAATGCAAGACTGCATTCATGAAATTGTTAGTTCAGTGCATAACATTACATAGAATTCATTTACAGTCATTCGGAGTTTTAGCTGCTTGTATTAATTTCCTACATTTCAATTGGCTTAGAAAACATTTTATGATTCTTTTGATGGTGTATCATTTCGATAAAAGATACATTACTTGCTTAGATGATGGAAAAGCAATTAAATCTACAATAAACTATTTCTACAAAAAATTGTCTTATGATAATTGATAAGTGTCTTATTCTTATTTCCGTTGGTAAATGAGAGTGATGTCATATAAAACTGGCAAGATCACAATGCCATAAAAAATAAAAAGGACATAGATATCTGTTGTTGCTTTGATTTTTCAGATCATGTTGGACATATATTCCAGTTACTCTGAGGTTGTGGAACTTTTAGCCGGTTGTTATGTAACCTTTAAGACATTTTCACAAGTCATTCTGCCTAGTGCATATTTGCGAGCCACAGGCTTGCAGCTTCTAGAGATATTACTCTGATTTTTTAATCGGAATTTGGTGATTGTCTCTATTCTTTTATTGATGAAAGCCTCTTTTCTTAATAATTTATGGTGTGGTATGTTTGTTAATGTTATATCATATCAAGGAATTAAAGAACTTGAATCTTGTATGTTCTTTAGGAACAACCACCTCATGAACAAAGTTGTAAGAGTTCCTATACCACGTTGAATGTTTCTTTCTAGGGAATTTTATGTGTAGTTTTGGCTTGATGGGATTGTCACTTATTATTGATACACCTCATGCATAGTTTTAACTTATGTGTGATGGAGTCTATTCTTTGCATGCATTTGAAGATAATTCTTTGCATCTTTGTTATTGAATGTAATTTATATTAATATGTAGAGAAAAATCATCTGATGTCATAACCAACATTGTTTGCTGTTGTTTAATCCAACGGTTGTGATTAAAAAGTAACCACAATCCAGTGTTTGTGATCAATATTCCTCCCCTTTCCCTCAGGTACCTCCCTCAACATGCACATTCTCTGCTGTCACTTCTTCCACCACCACTTCCACATTCCAGTCCTCCCCAACCCCCATGCTGTATTGTGTACCTCACTCCCTGGCACTCTGCTACTGCCCCCTCATTTGTGCCCCATGTACCGTGCAACCCTCCCTGCCCAGCACTTGTCGTAGTCATCCCCGCCTCCTCCCTATGGTACCACACAGGTCTGTTCCCCTCTCCTACCCCCGTATTCCAATAGTGTTCGTCCCAACTGTTGGGTTGATATCCTACACATCTTTTGAGACAACTCAAGGAAAAATCTTCTGTGGCAACACCAGGAATTATGAACTTAAATATGCATATGGTCATATTCGATTGTTTTTATTTTGGAATTTATTGTAGGTGTTATGATGATTTTGTTTTGGCACTCTATTCTTGATTCTTCTCTTATAACTATGGTTGATCCACCAGATATCTTCGTGAGTTTGGTCTAAATAATGTAATCTGTCTCCTGTCCATTGTGGCAAGTGATTTGATTGGCATTGTCATTCCCCCTCTAGAGCCACGTTGACTTTCACGTGGGTTGTAAATGTATGATAATCTATTTGGTTATTAAAGACTGAAATATTTCGGAATGGTGAAGATTGTGTTCTCAGGTCTAGTCTGTTGTGTACTTTATCGCACAGTTTTTGACAGCAATTCGTCGTTTAATTTTGGGTGTGAAATTGTGTCATCTACACGTTTTTATGTTTCCACCATTATGTCTGTTCTGTATGTCATAAAGTAGTTACCTTGTGTTTTCTCCCTTTCTGATGAAGTTTAATGATTAATTGTGATTTGAGATTTGTCCTTTCCTTTTAAGAAATGGTTTCTCCCTTTTTAACTCATGTTAAATAAATTCTCTGTTTTCTCAGATTCCCCATCTGAGACCTGCGGAGTATAAAAGGTCTAGGTTGTCCAGGAATCATCGCACCGTAAACCGTGCTTATGGTGGTGTTTTGTCTGGAAGTGCCGTAAGAGAAAGGTGAGCTTTGTTCCCATCTTTGCAATAATAAGGAAATGAGGTTCATAAATTATATGCTGATGTTCTTTCCTGTTGAGAACGTAGGATAGTTAGGGCTTTCTTGGTTGAGGAGCAGAAGATCGTGAAGAAAGTATTGAAGATCCAAAAGGCCAAGGAAAAGCAATCTTCTAAGAGCTAAACTATGAGGAGCGTGTTGGTAAAACATTTTGGCAAGCCCTTAGTTGGAAATTTTTGGCGTTTAAATATTTGTTTGTTATCCTTCTTTGTGAGACTCAAGTTTTTCCGTCTTCTTTATATCTGTGAACACTACTCCTTATTCTTTTTTCAACTGTTTTGCTTTTATGAATCACAAGCAATTGCTTTTGATTGGAATTTTTATTTTTGGTTGGGATTGTTTGCTTGAACTTTGGAGCTGAATTCAAATATTGTTGATGCTTCAATCCTAACGCGTCTCGCATCTTGGAAGCCAATTTCACATTTTTGGCAATATATTTCTTAATGTTTTTTAAAAAGGATGTCCCTTTGTACATTTTGAATTAATAGAACATCGAATTGAGTTTTAATGGTAGAAGTTAATAGCATATTTTTGTTCAAAGATGTGGGAGTTGTCTATCAAAAGTAGGTTTAAGAATGTGTGGTTGCTCGTTGTCTAATTGCTCTTCCTAGCAAGTATAATATTTGAGTTTTTCTAAGTTGGCAAAGAATTAAGTTTTTGAGATGTCACTTATTTAGTAAACATACGTTTAAAAGATGAAATCAGTTCTTTATATAATTTTAAAATAGGTTTCAATCTCTTAGTGACATTTATAGAAATAGGAGTTTAAATTTAAGTTATTTTTTTAAAATTTTAATTTCTTCGTTGAAAATGGGTCGTCTGGTAATTTTAGTATTTTAATTTAGAATTGAGGAGAGAGATGAAAATATTTAAGAGGAAATGAGAGGAGATGATGAGAATCGATCATATTGTATTGTCAATCACTAAATTGAATATCTATACAATGTATCACTAGAATGAAATGTCTCTTTTAAATTTGTTCATGTTTAATTATTAAATATTGTAATTTTGTTATCTAATATTCTTAATTTGAATGTCTTAAATTTCAATAATTTTTGTTAAATAAAAATTGCAGTATGTTCAATGAAAATTAGCACCTGGTATAACTCAAAATAGAATGAAGCTTGACTCATAATAGAATGTATTATATAAATTAAATTTTAATATCAAAAAATGAGAAATAATCGTTCTTTGGTTTTGGTTGGGACAAATATTTATTTACTAAAAAAATTTTATGATACCTATGAACCACAAATGATGTGAGCACGTGAAAATGAATGAAGACTGGTGTGAAGGAAAAAAATTTTCATTTATGTTGTGGTGTGGGGTTGGGGCGCTGTGGATTGGAAAATAATGGGAAAAATGGAATTGATATGAATTTAATTTTCACAAATAAGGTGTTTATGTAATAAGTTTCGATAGGAAATTTTTTCTCATGAGAAATTTTTTTATAAGAAAGATAGAAAATTTTTCCCACCCTCACCCTTAAAAATGATGGGAAAAAAGAAGAGATCACCCCTCGTTGCTTGTAGCCATTTGTACTTACCCAATCGCTGCTTGCCGCTCACTGCTCATGCCCACCTGCCATCTTGCCCTTGTCCTTGTTGGGAGAAAAGAAAAACTCTCCATCGTTGGGTTGGCTGATGTCAAAGAAGAAGGGTTGGGTGAAATGAAAAGAAAAAAAGGAAAAATAAAGAAAAGGTAAAAGGTGGAAGAAAAAGAAAGGAAAAAAAATGTAAAAAAAACAGGAAAGAGATTTTTTATGGAAATATTTATTTATGTGGATTATTATATTCTATCAAAGGAATATTGAATATTTTAGTTTATAAAAATGCCTTATATTTTTTTATTAAAATATTTATTTTTAGCATAATAATATTATTTATTAAAATTATAAGGTTAATCATCTTAAAATTTAAAATTATTTACTTTTTATAATTTCAATTACTATCAATTTCTTTCCATACATATAAATACTTAAAATTTCAATTTTCATCATTTCTTTTGTATATACAAACATCTAGGTTGAGAATCCATTTTCCATCGCATCATATTATTTCTATTTTCCGTCAGTAATTCAATTCTCGTCATTTTTATCTTATCATTTTCATGCACATAAACACAAGCTTCCTTCAATCAAAAACGACTTTCAATAGATGAAACAAAACAAAATAAAATGCGATTTAATTATTTTTACCATAATTAAAATCCAAAATTTCAAAATTTATGATCTAATCTAATGGATGTTTCCACTGTCACTGCTTATTAATCAGTAGTGAAAATTGCTGATTGACAAAGCATTATTTTGGAGCTTCCGTTCTAAAAGATGCTTTTTTACAGTTTTACCTGACCACCTCATTGAAAAATATTGTCGTTTAAGAGTTTGTGTTGGATGGAATGACAGAAGTTAAATATTTTGTTATTTATATAAGATAAAATCTGAGAAAAGCAATTTCAAATTTTTCACATTTTCATTCTTATGAAATTCTGATATATTGACCTCAAAAAGTTGGAAACCTGACAGGGAATCGTGTCTTGCATCATGCGAAGAAAAGAAAAAAAAAGAAAAAAGAAATAGAAAATAAGAAGAGAACAAGAAAAAAATAAGAGGATGTACTACACGAATCCATCACTAAAGAAAGTTTTTTCTTGTAGTGGTTGGAAATGCATGCAAGATATATGTAGTCTATTGGTCTTTCGGATTAATGGTATGTTTGGGGAGAGTTTCAATTAGCTTTGGAAGAGTTGAAATTAGAATTAATTTTGAGAATGAAATTGAAATTGCACAGTAAGTAAAATAATAGAAGTTTATATATTAAAATCTGTATGGTAATAATGACGACATAGCATTAGAAGTGATTTTTGAAGTCTTGAAATTGACACTAAGAAAAACCTATAACACGAAAGTTTGATCTATTACAAAATTGTGGAAGAAATAAGACATTTAGAGTGATTTATACATTGAACTTCATTTGGTAATAATTTTTCAACTTTAACTCTAGTTCCTATACAAATTATCACGTATCATTATAACTACATAAATCTTCGTATACAAGTTTTTATTTCATAATTTATTGTAAAGTTTAATTCTATTTGATATTAAGATTCAACTCTTGATTTTTCATATGTTCGAAGTTAAAACATCTCATTACCAAATACATCTATAATTAAGAAAGAAGGCTTCCGTCTCCTTTCCAAGTAGGCCGAACATGGACCGTGCTAGCTGGACTCGACAACAATCTAGCTAGCTTGCTTGAAATCAGAATGTAACGTATGGTTCAGTTAATTAAAAAAAGCAGTGCTTGTAATGTTTACAAGATGAAATCGCAGAGGGAGAAGATGAAAGATATGGGTCGAGGGTAGAAGAGGACACGCGAAAGAAAAAGTGACAAGCAACTTGATATTTTTTATAAAAATAACTGAAAATGTAATGTCGTAACTCTCTTAAAATAATTTTTATTTTTTAATAGATGAATCTCATGTTAAATGTAACAAATGATGAAACAATTGGCCAAGATATATATATATATGTATAGATATAGATATATATGTATGATATCGACCATCTTAACCAACTGTAATGGTCAAAATAATTAAAAGTGGTTAGCATTTGAACAGCATTTCAGATTTTCATCATTAATTCGGTTATGGGTATTAGGGAGTTTGATTAGGAAGTTTTTTGTTTCCTTGTTTTATGTATGAGTTATCATATACGAGATACTTGTAAATAATGTAATATAACTCTTTTCTTTTCTTTAAAGGATAGAGAGAGATCTTACAGAGAGACTATTGTACTTTCGCTTGAAATAAAATAAAATTTTCTTTCTTTCGCTTTCTCGTTTTCTCACTCTCTCTCCTTCTCATTTACTTTTCTTCCTACGGTAATTTCTATTCTGTTAGCTTTTCAATTCAAGGAATATTACAGTTACGGACCAAATTTTCGTGTAACCGCAGCATATCCCGTGCAACTACAAAAAAAAAAACGAGGAGAGAGCTGGGGAAAGAGTGGAAGAACAGAAATAGAAGAGCAGGCGCGTGAGACGTGGCAGTCATGGGACGGACGGAAGTCGGAAGAGCGAAGGGGCGTCTCGGCAAGCGCAGGCACTCGTCACGCACGCACGCACGCACGCACGCACGCACATGCATCAACCTGCGAGGCGAGGAACACGCCACGATGGGCTTCCCTGACATCATTGGAAAAAGACGCCGACCGATCGGCAGGTACGAGTCACGTGGGCTGATCTCACTCATGGGTCCCTGATTTCTTTTTGTCTTTTAAATATGTTTTTTCTTTGCACGTAAATTCGCTAGAACCGAAGTGAGTTAGGATACGTTGTTTCGACAAGTATATGATATATGATGTATATATTTTAATATATTTTTTTAAATTTAAAATATTAAAATTATTTAATAAATATTATTATCAAATATTACGAGTAAAAAATAAAGATATATATATAATAATTACCTAAAAACAAACAAAACCTTGGTGTCTGCATCTTTGGATCCCATTCGGCGGACCGTCCACCTCATGATCTATGTATATATATATATATATATATATGTATGTATACAGTACTCCTAAGCGCACACGCACACGCACGTAAACAAAACAATTATAACAATGATAATCGTATGTTCTACTCGGTCAAGAAGTTTCAGTCTGGCAGATAGATATAAAGAAAAGCAGGCCCATAGCTGGCTTGCGAGGGTTGTTTTCTAATTTCTACACTGGCCGGTCAAATACTGTATCGGCATCTACCTTGATTTTTTTCACGTTGTTAATGTATAGAAACATTACATCAAATATAAGGTTCATTTTGGTGTAATTAAAAATTACTTTTAACGTGATGATTATGTTAGAAATTTTTAAGATAATTTTATCTTATTTTCAAAAAAAAAAAATATTTTTACACGTTTGATAAAAAAGTATTTTTTTCTACTTCTAAATTTTAAAAAACTTCTAACAAATAAAGACAAAATTTATAATAATAAATAAATTCATCGTCACCATATCTCTGACACATTAGTCACAATAAATAACGTTACCATATCATATCGTGACAGATTAAGAAATTTATCACTGTATGATATTTACAGTGACAAATAATGTTAAAATAATGACAGAACTTATAAGGATAGATTTAATTTTGAATCCATCACTATGAGTCATATTTAGTGTAGTGATTGAAAGTTCAAAGAAAGTCATTGATATCGTTATTCTTAATCAAAGCTTAAGGCGGTTATGCCTTTCCAACTCTCCTTCTTTTCCCGTGGACGACGTGTTACGGTTGTTTAATCCAATATATCGATCAGGACTGTTTGAGTTTTTTTTAATCTAAAAAGTTGATAGACATAAAAATAAAATGTCGAGAAAGTACGTACATCGAAATAGTCTTATGTTAATTAAAATAAGAATTAAACCTAAGGTTATATGACGATGAATAAAGTTGACGTTATGTAAATATATAGTAATTTGTAAAAGCTCAAAACTACTTTGTCAAGGATTTTTTTTAAAAAAATAAATTTATATAATTCCAGAAATAATTTGACCATAGAAAAAAAAAAAAAATGAAAGAAAAAAAAAGATTCATCTAACCGTCCCCAAATTATATATAGCTCGAACTGTTGTAGTATGTTTTGAATGTTAATAAAGAGTAAATTACAAATATAATTACTTCTGATATATAACCGAAGTATTAGCATCTGACTTCATCAGGCTTGGGCTGCATTTATTTAATTAAAAGATTGCGCCAGAATATGATAGAAGCTAGCCGATCGTTGATTATTCAAAAGAGAGGGTGGTTGGCCTCGTGCTGCTGCTGCAGCCCAAGAGACTCTCGTTCGCCGGTCGTCGGCCGGTGGGCTGGAGAGGGCTCATGTGCACCGCCGCCATGCACGCTGCCACCCTGATCGACAAGGGGAGCTTGGGCCCTGATCCGGTGACGCAGAGCTCACACGTTTGTCAGATTCGCTGCATAAATTTAGCAGGAAGCATTTGTTTAACCAAGCTTTCAACATCGGGTTCTTCGTCGATCGGTTTCAGTGATAAACTTTGTTGATTAAAGATAATGACACGTATATTTTTTATAATTAACCTCGATGAATGCTAAAAAAGCCTTCTATTATATATATATATATATAAAAGCATGGCGTTCTACGTTCGTCACCTCCGGCGTGCGCTTCCCTCTTTTTAAACTATCACTTATTATTGGAGTTTGTTTGTTTAAACTGTTTTAATGATGTATCTTTATTAATTTTTTACTATAGATTTTAATTATGTACGGTAATATTTATCAAAAATTTATATTGTAAATCTTATAATTTCTTAGACGTACATATCAATTAAAAAAAATTCATAAAAAAGGTAAACCAAACGATATTAATTAATCTCAGGCCGGCATCTCTTTTTTATGTTAATTGGCATGTTTTTATTCGAACTTAACCTAAAATTTGATATATTTTGAGTAAGTGTTATATATAACATGATAAAAGATTAATTATATCATCACATTTTTCGTAAGTTACGTTAAGTGTGAAGAATGACATCTTTTTTTAGAGTCTTTGAGTTAGCAAAAAGTGTTAAGGGCAATGTCCCTCACTTGTAAAGACGGATTTCAAAGGCGTGTTTTGAAAGAAATCTACCTAAAGGAAAATAATATATCGGTAACCTCTCACTTGTAAGGGGTATTTTAACAAGTTCTCTGTAAAAGGATAAAGACACCGTAAACAAACACAATTTACTCTAGATACCGTAGTTGTTCTTAAAGTCAAACATACCTGCTCTAACATGGTACATTCGATTCAATTCTAAGGCGCGGCTTAGCTTCGAGCCACTTCTCTTCCTTTATTTGAACCGAAAGACGCCACTACCCCTCCCACCTGTTACTCTTCCACCTTCTTGAACTGAATTATTCGTACATGATTTTTTTTCACCATGATCAAACAGATTTATAGTAAAATGTATGTTAATTTATTCACAAATGCACGTATGGTAATGTATTATTAAAAATGTGATGTTGTGATATTGTATTCTTATATTTTTAAAATTTAGGATTTAAACTAATTTTTATAATAACAAATATTTTTTAAAATATAAAATCCTCAAATTGGTATTTTATAAATATTTTTATACATTTTCAAAAATATTTTTAATAAAACAAACTCTTTAAATATTCTTAAAAACATTTATAAAAAAATACTTTAAGGTTAAAATTGAAATTTTATAAAAATTACTATTCCAATAAATAAATATAATTCTTGAATTGTTATTCTTTCTTTTAAACATTGTTCATTCAAAATGTAACTACAATACTACACCCAAGGATAAGAATTATACTCTTGAGAAACAAACACACCTATAGATATTGTTAAACTCTGTAAATCTCTTTGGTGTTGTATAGGATAAGGCATCACTGAGGTCGAGTAAACATTATTTCAAAGGTTTCGTTTGACAAAAAAGATTTCTGTTCTAATCATTATACATCATTAAATTTTTATAGTAATTTATCAAACATAAAATTAGATCTTATAGTAAAATATTATTTAAATTATTAAATATTAACTTATTTATTTTTAAAATAATACTTTCATTTATTTTTTATTTGGTGGAATATTTATTTGATTTTCTTTTCACAGAACATCCAAAAGATGCATCTTCCATCAAATTTTTTTTATTTAAAATAACATCAAAAAATATACATTTCTACAAATATTTTGTAATAATTATAAAAAAAAATCATTCCACTAATTTTTCCAACCGATCGAAGCCAAAGAGAGTCGTAACTCATAAACCAATTCATTAGTCAATTCTCTGCTGTGAATCTCTTTGCCGACATCGATCGAGAAATTTTTTTTCTCGTCTTTTGAAATGTACCTCAAGGCTTGTTACTTTATATTCTTTATTGAATTCAACTTCGAATCTTTTCCTGGCGATGAAATGGAAGATCAGTCACTGAAAAGTAAATGTTGTACTCTGATAGATAGAAACCTTTTTTTTTAAGGGGATGGACTGATCTATTTTACTCAATTTTACAGTAAGATCTATTCATATAATTAAAGGTAAATTATCTTTAAAAATATTGGACTTCCCGTGAGTATTCACAGGTAATCATGTTTCATGATTAATTATTATATCGCTGTCATTAAACTTGCATCCTTATCCAAAAATGATGCATTTATATGCCTAATTTTTAATTCTAATTTCTTTTAAGAATACATTTTACGAAAAACTATTGCAGAGTAATCTTTTGCAAAAATTCTAAAAAAATTATTTATAATTAATTATTAATTTAGTTATCATATAATATTATATGTACTCATTGACATCAATTCTTACTTCAATACGCAACAATAAGCTAGCTGTCAAAACTAACGCGCATCGATCCTTGATCTAATTAATTCAAGTGTATAAATTAGGATCCATTAATTGACAACTGTTTTTATTTTTACATCGACGATATTTCTATTTAAATTCAAATTCAATTTTTTTTTCTCATCGTACATGATGAGCATTATACGAGTACGAACTACTCCTAAATCAACTATCGATGATTAGACAAAATCTTTCTTTTTTTAACGGGTAAGAAATTCCCAACACTTGATCGATCTGCAGCGTCTTCTTCCTTTCAGGTTTCTATATCTATCTTAGATTAACCATATGTTCATGTTAACTATGTCCTAAGAATTCATGATTTAAATATATAAAAGAGACCTCTCCCTCCCTTGTACCATTAATTGCGATGTACACAATCAAACGGGTAAAATTATAGATATCGGTGATTACAGCAAAAATTGCTATAGATGTCAATATTAAATAATTGAGATTTTGTTTGACAAACTCTATAGTTTTTGTAAGTAAAAAATTTACGTTTTTTAGATTAGTACGATTTTTGAAGTAAAAAAATCTACTTTTATTACATCGATCATTTGTTAAAATATATATTTTATATAATAAAAAACATACCTTACAAATTTTATTTCCAAACGAAACTTAAAATTCAATTTCAATTATTATGCAGTACTTCATAATATATCACAGATAAGTTATGAGACGTATGTTAACTTCAGTTACATAATGACACATATATATATATATTAACCGATGGTCGTAACTATTATGATTGTTATTAACATTTGTTACTGTAGAAAACAAATTGTGATGAACAGCTTGAAATATTCATTCGTCATTATTGTTTGAATTCTCAGTATAGTGTTAAGTCTTACGTGATTATATTTTTTAAATTTATTTTTATTGTAAGTGTTGGTCTAAGATTTGCCCTATGCACCTGCATTAAAATTTTTTAAAAAAACTCTCCAAGAAATACAGAAATAAGCCATAGTTCGTTGTATTTTACCGTTGCACGTACGTAAGATTTTGATTGTTGATGTATCTCAGCCTCTTGGTGAAAAATCAATTAAAATCAACTCATCCCAGCAAATGGCATACATCTTTGGAACTGGGAATTTGTCCAAAATTCGAGAACACCATGGAATCAATCAACCGATCACGCTTTGTTTTTCTAATTACCAGTCAATTAATAAATGCATGCTCTCGCTGCCTGAAATATATCATCAGTGGAATCACATCTATTTTACAAAATAGGCACTGCAGTACGTTCCTTTCTGGATGTTACTTCAAGTATATTTGGGAAGAATTTCAGTTATTTTTAGAAATTGATACAAATTAAAATTGTATAGTAATTAGTATAATAAAAATTTATACAATAATAATAATAACATGTTATAATTATACAAAGTTAAAACGTAAGGGATGACTCGTCTTCAAGAAGTAGTTAGATAAAGCTTCATTCAAGAAGTAATTTTCAAACGTAACCTTCGGCACGTGAGGGATGACACACCACCACCTTAATTCGAAATAAGTTTATATTTTTCTTTGACGGGTGAAATAAGTTTATATCTTAAAATGGAATAAATGAGCGTTTGTGTGATTGATTAGAAAACGTACAAAAGTCAAATGAGAAAATTGATTAAAAAAATGGAAAAAATAATTTTACTTCTATCGTTTATGCAACGTTCGCACACCTACAGAAAACAACAAATTTTTAATAAATATTAACATATCATAAACAATGTATTACATGTAAATTACGAAATTCTTAAACTTATATAAAATTCAAAAATACCAATGCAAGTTAATAAAATTTAAATGAACTTTTGAGAAATTGAGAATTACTTAATTTTAATGACTTTATATAACTTATCAATTATTTTAAATAATAATACGTATTTATTTTTATTTTTTTCATCAATTTCGTAAAATCCAATATTGAAAAATGATTAATTTTTTCTTCTTTACCTTAAAAATATAGAAAATGAATTCCAACATTTTCTCCACATGCATAAAAACGCCTTTTAAATTTACTTTTACTTTTATAATTTATTTTCTAAATTTTAGACGCAAAACGTGCATGGTGTACGTATTGTGAAGGTAGAAGACAAGTAGGGCTCATTTCTGTTCCTTAAAAATTCAGATTCTATTTGTTTCTAATTTTAAAAATTATTTCTGATGTTATTATTATCGTATAAATTTTAATATATAAATTTTTTTTATTCAAATTATTATATAATTTAAATTCTATTTACGAAACTGACTCTAATTTTAATTTTATCTATAAAAAAAACCTATTCCCAGATACATCCTTAGAAATGAAATATTTTTTTTCAATTTTATGTTAGACGCAAATATACGAAAATTTAATATATTTTTTCTTTGATTTTGCAGAAGTAACAGAACACAGCTTTCATAGAAAAAGAACAGGAGTCAGTTTTTTTTTTTTTTTTTAAGTTGCTTAGGCCGGAAAGAAACGCACATTACAGGTGGAAAGAAACGCACGTTACATGTGGATTTGTACGTCTCTCCCTCTCGGTGCGTCAAACCACACAGTGCGGAGTGAGGTGACCGCGAACTGTATGGAAATGGACAGCACGGCCGTAGAATGGAGATCCGAGCCGTTGATTTATTTAATTAATCAATCATGCAGCCAATCTCTCTCTCTCTCTCTCTCTCTCTTTCGTTCTTGCAAGATGAAACGATATTTACGATCATCGAGATGCGGGTTTTTAATGATTTCTTTCTATTGTTGTTGCAGGCACACCAGGATGGCACGCCCCTAGCAGCCATGTGACTCCTCTCCATCTCCTCCGCAGCCAATCTTCTCTCTTCACTCGCTACTTGGTAACCAACCACACCCATTTCAGCATATAAGCTATATTGATCAGGAACATATCAAGAGGAAGAGGAAGCAAGCAGGATCATTCTATAGCTAGCTAGTGGCACTGATACCACTACCACCACTTCGATCTACAGCCGTTACCACTACAGAAGGAGGAGGAGGAGGAGGAAAGAGTGCGTGCGATATAGAAAATGTCGAGCAGGAGCAGGAGGCAAAGGTCGAGGCAGATGTCGAGCTCGACGAGGATTACGGACGGCCAGATCGTGGATCTGCTGTCCAAGCTCCACAATCTGCTCCCGGAGGCACGCAGCCGGAACATTGGAAGAGTGAGTGTGTCGTCCATATATCATTTAATTATTAATCACTACCGGAGAATATATATATAATCGATTCAATTCGATTAATTGAAAAGAAAAATTAAACTAAACCTTAATTCGTTCGTCATTAATCACTACCATCTAATGCTTTATTGTTGTTTATGATACAAATAATTAATTATACAGGTCTCGGCGGCGAAGGTTCTGCAGGAGACCTGCAACCACATCAGAAGCTTGCACCAAGAGGTGGACGACTTGAGCGAGAGGCTGTCGGAGTTACTGGCCACCACGGACGCCACCAGTGCCCAGGCAGCGATCATCCGGAGCTTGCTCACGCAGTAGATCTCTCTCCATAGCTTAATTAAGTGGGTGAACGTGAAGGTACCATCATATATACTTCATTATTACCGTAGAATAAGTTAAATTAAGATCACTCGAACCAGAGCCTCGCCTCCATCTCCTGTTTTAGAAGCTTTAATTTCCAGTTTTGCGTTTGTACCCATCCACCTAGCAAGCATGTTTGTACCCACCATGCATGATGGGTCTCAACTCTCAAGCCGATTTGATCACACAAGCAATTAATTAATAAATCAACCAAGCACTTCGCAGGCCTTGATCCACCCTTCTCCTTCTCCGTTGGAATGATGTTAATTTGCTGTTGTGCCCATGAGCGAAGTAGCCATGTTTCATGCTTTGAAAATGGTTCTAGGACGGTGGGTTAATTAAGCTTTCCTGCAACTCATATGAGATCATTTCTACGGGACCCAACTTTCAAGGACTTGACTTGTCTTGTTTGGTAACATCATCAATTAATCCAGATCGAGAAACACCATCGGTGGTGATTTATTTTTCAAAATTTTCGTAACTAAGCACGAGGAAATTAAGTAATTTGAATTCAATATTCAACGGACAGAATCGATTGGATGGGTCTTGTCAAATCCATACCACTTCTAGTATCGAAAGCTTGTGATGCAAACATTAAACGTGAAAAAGGGTGTAATTTCCTAAGCTGCTTCTTTTTTTTTAATTTTTTTTAATGTTAAGGTTTCCACCAATATTTGAATTTGGTTAATTTGCTCTCGTGGTAGGACGAAGATCATGTAATCCATTGTTTTTTTTTTCTGAAAATGACTGTGTTTTTACATCAAATTATCCTTTAATTTGTTGGTATATATATAAACTGACTTTGTAATGTTAATGCTAATTGAGCCTATTCTCTTTCTTTTACGCTGTGAAAGATCCTCTAATTTAACATTTGGTACACTATCAAGGAGTAGTCCTAGCTACAAATTACAACGTGGTAACATTGACTGAAATGGAAACTAAACATTTTCCAACACTCTCCTCTTTCATGCCCCACACTACTGTAAAACTCTTTCCCTCTTTAATTAATTTGCTGATTTCTTGCGCTTTTTGTTTGATATGAATGTTCATGCCATGCAATTAACGATTTCCAATGTAGATCCAAGGACAAACCAATGCATTTTATTAATTTGAATTCGTGTAGTGCACTACCATATATCATTACGATCTTTGTGTTAGTTTTTGAAAAATCAACCCAATGGTAATTAAAGATGTTCAAATTTGAACTGATGTGGTGCACTGCTATAAGCATTGAAACTTGTTAGAGAACCTAATGCTGTAGAACTAATGGTGGACTGCAGCAAACCTCACCTATGGGGAAATTGGGTTGATCAATTCTTCAATAACCAAACACACTACAGGTCTATTTGGTTTATCAATTCTTCAATAACCCTAAACAAGATTGGGCATGTTAATTGTCATACTAAAACTCTCAATAATCTTGTTTTATACGTACAGTCGGATTTTCTCTCTTCTATTATCTTGAGTTTCTGCTAGGTATACAAGGAGAAGGGTGGAGAATGTAGATTTTATCTTGTTAAAATTAATTGATCGGTGAAAGGGCATACAAGTGATAGAAAAGTCTTAATTTTCGATATAAGATTATTTTTCCTAATACGCCATCTTGCTCGTGAATATCTTATTAGAATATTCTACATAGCATTTTACATGTAGTACGTGTGGATTGACTCTAATATAATATCGATTTTATTTTATTAAAATTAATTGACTAGTGAAAAATAACTCACAAGTGACATATATATAAGGGTTTCAATTTCACTTGTCGTTTTCGA
Organism: Amphibolis antarctica; assembly: GCA_024699675.1. Taxonomy (NCBI): domain Eukaryota; kingdom Viridiplantae; phylum Streptophyta; class Magnoliopsida; order Alismatales; family Cymodoceaceae; genus Amphibolis; species Amphibolis antarctica. The sequence goes on from JAMKPZ010000257.1 coordinate 58,661, forward strand.
TGTAAATTATTTTTCTATGTAAATTTTATCTTATTAAAATCAAGTAACCAGTAAAAAAGGGATCATATATAAGTGATAAGAGTCTTGATTTTACTTATTATTTTTTACGTAGGATTATTTTTCCCAATAAAGAGGAAGAGTAGTGGTTGTAGAAAAGAGATGGAAAGATTTATTTTTCGTTTACAAACAAGGATTAAATACAATGTTGCATTTTTTGAAAGCTAAGAGAGGATAGTTATAACCGAAAGTTTGAATACAAAAGTGGAATCTACAAAGGCAGATCCAGGGGCAAAGCCTAAAAAGGCCAGCAGCAAAAACATTCAGAAACGAAAAGTCACGGAGCAAATTAACATACGGTAAAAAGATCAAACGACTAGTTCTAAGGAGTGGAGGAGTTTATAAAGTTACAATTTGGTGATTTTATTTTATTTTTTTAAAATTTATTATAAAAATTATTTTAAATCTTAAATTTTAAAAATATAAAAATATAACATTACAACATCACATTTTTAATAATACAACATCACATGTTTATAGTCGAAAAAAAAATCATGTACAAATTCAATTCGAAAAGATGAAAGAGTAATGGGTGGAAAGGACAGTGGCGTCCTTCGGTTCAAAAAAAAAGAGAGGAGTGACTTGAAGTTCAACGAGCGTAAGCTACTCCTTGAGGTTAGAAAAAATATACTAAAGTAGATGTGCTTAACTTTAGGAACAATTACAGTAACCAGAATAAGTGTATTTATTTGTAATACTTTTAAAGTTATTCCAATCTATTCTAAAAGTTAAGAATAAATACAAATAAATACATCCTAAGTCCATGTCCCCCCTGGTTTAAATACAATGTTCACAATAAATCCTAGCCGTCTAAAGAAACGTAAACGATCCTAGCCATGGAAAGACAAAAACACAGATAAGAGCTGCCTGCTTAATATATTATCGACACTCTTTTTTCCTGACCATCTAATCGGCATGTACTTTTCTACCAGTGGAGATGAAATAATCCAAAAACCATGCAAGCAGATGGATCCTAAATCCATTGACATCATTTCTATGACCTAACATCATCTCATGAGATAGTTTCATCCCTAAGGTCTCCTTTGAGAAGAGCTTTATTCAATTTCAAGAGTTAAATAGAGTTTGAAATTAAAGTTAGTTTTGTAAATAAAGTTAAAACTATATAGTAATTAAGATGATGAAAATTTATATATTAAAGTTTACATCATAATAATGACATTAGAAATAATTTTAAAAATCATCTGGAGTCAACCCCAAAGGAAGTTTGCCTCCTGCCTAGAGCGTTGATGCATGACTGTCATCATCATGAAATGCAATTGCATCGAACAAAAGCAGCCCTTGAAATAATGCCAAACGACACCGCAAATTTTCCCAAGGTCAGAATCTTATACATCTCGGAACGCCAATTTTTTACATTCCATCTAACCATCAATTATGACCATTAAGCTCTAGGAACAATCGTTAATCAAACCGTCGGACGGCCCATGGGAATATATCCATATCCAGTCCGATCCAGACCCAGTGGATTCGGGCATCAAAGTCCAGCCCAACCAACCGATACGAGACCGAAAGAAAAAAACTCTTCCATTGTTAAAAACAGTTACTCGAGCCATTTTCTATTTTTCCCTTATTAAAATTATTAAGTTACCTGCCTACATCTATCAAATACGATCATGATTTCTCAACACAAAAGGAGGATTTCGCTCCTTTTATATTTGATCGATTCTACCTTTTGATTAAGACAATGAATTAAAATTTAGAAACAAAAATATTGCCAGAAATCTTTTAAAAAATATTTTTTTAAAAAAAAGCTATTCTTGACAATTCTATTTGAATCATTTTTCTTCAAACGAATAAAAAAATATTATACGTATACTGATCGTGTCAATGCAATAATAGTACTTGCGTGCAACGTGTGATTCTTTAAATTTGGACTTCAATTTTTCCAACTACACCATATATCGATCGCCATCAACCTTTTTTTTTCCAATTATTGTAATAAAGGAGGCTTTTTTTTATCTGTTTTTTTAAAAAGTAATTCAAATATGAAATCTCTTAAGATTATCAAAACTTCATCGATAACAACCTTTTACTCCCAGTTAGTCGAGAGAAGCAGAAAATTGCAGTGCGTTTGTTTATTAGTTCTAGTTTTAGTTTTAATAACCGTGAATAATTGAAGTTGAAAATAATTTCGTAAACGATAATAGAGTTGTATGGTAAATTAAGAGGTAAAAATTTATGTATTAAAATTTGTGTAATAATGATAATATATAAAAGTTTGTGTAGAATTGAAGTTAAAAAAATAAATAAAACCTAATGTTGTTTGATGGCAAAGATGACAAAAGAAAAATAACTGGTAACTCGATTGTTTGTACATTTAAGGAAGGGAAAAGTTGAAAGATTCTTGCAGGTCCCCTTTGGTAACTAGGTAGTTATTACAAAGTCAATTTCTTTTAAATTTATATGTATTATTATCACTGTATAAATATTTAAGTATAAAATTTCATCATATAACTTATCGTAAAATTTAATTTATTTGTTTTGATTCTCTCAACTTTAATTTTTTACCATTTTCAAAATTAGAGGAGATATCATGTTATCAAACGAGTCCTATCACAAGGATGAATCTTATAAATCTTTTTATTCGTTTTCATGATATTTGAATAATTTTTTGTACATTTATCTATAAATACTTACAAGCATATAAATAACTTATAGGTAAAATGTTGAAAAAATCTTACCTTGTCTGATAAAAAGTTGAACTTATGTTTTTTTTTTACAATTTAATTCTATTACATTAGTGGAGTTTGACTAATTTTAGTAAGAGATCTCTCAATTATAAGGATATTATTTCAGTAGTGCATAAAACAAACTTACGTTAAATTCAGATATTTGTACATCTATAAAATATTTTTCTAAAAAATTTGAGAAATCCAAAAATGGAAAATGCTCTCTAATGGTATTACTAGAGTTGCTTTTCTAAAAATTCTCTAATTCAATGATTCAGATTAAATCTAGATTATTCAAATTATTTTAATAACTCTTCTAATTAACGTAACTTTGATTTTCTTCCTTATGTACACCATAACTCCTATTGTCCAATTAATGTTCCTAAATTCACACCTACCGAATATTATATTCGATGATCTTATTAACAACCTCTTCGATTCCCTTTACTTTCATTGATCAATAAGTCATAAATATTCCTATTAAAATTCTCTTAACATATCACCGTTCCCTTGAATTCCTCCTTTATTATCTCTTAAATTCCTTATTAGTCTACTTCTATCACACACACATATATATGTATGTATATATATACATATATGAAAAAATAATTTAAAATTAAATACTACTGAAAAAGCAAATCTATTTATGTCACCAAGAATTAGCTTCAATCCAAAAAAATATTTTTCAAAAAATCTAAAAAACATTTCCTGAAAATAATTTACTGTCAATTAATTTAAATATTCACATGCAATAGTCAATACATGTGCATTCATACGTGGCTCCTTCCGTAACCCCATCCTTTCTTTACGCGTCTTATTCTTGTTTCGTGATTTTATTTTTTTAAAAAACAAATTCGTCGGGATTGAAATGTGCTCTCCGTTCGCAGCTACTGTCCCCTTCAAAATTGTCGATTTTTCCGGCGATCGAAACCCAAAGCCGCGCCGCGAAATGGCTTGCGACGGCATGGGCATGGCCTCATCTCTCCACCCACCCACCAGCTCCCAAACGCAGACGCCCCACGACCACGAAGAAGACCCATATCACCACCATCTTCCCTTGTCCTCCTCCCTCTCTCCACTCCTCGATCAGGACTACAATGGTGTGTGTTTGTACTTGACTGCATGCAAATTATACGGCGTCTTAGCTTTGTTTGGTGGGTTGATCTGTGCAGTTGTCGATGCATGTGTGGCAGCTGCGACATTGCTCGGAAAGAGATCCATGGAGATGCATTGGGTGCGACTGGGGGACCGCCAGGCATGTGGGGAGATGATTAACAGGGAAGATGAACTGTCCGACGACTGCTCGCAGTTGGGTGAGAAGAAGAGGAGGCTCAAACAGGAGCAGGTGAGGACGCTGGAGAAGAATTTCGAGCTTGGGAGCAGGCTGGAGCCGGAGAGGAAGATGCAGTTGGCCAGGGCACTTGGGCTGCACCCGAGGCAGATCGCCATTTGGTTCCAGAACAGGAGGGCAAGGTGGAAGACCAAGCAATTGGAGAAGGATTACGATGCTCTGAAGAAGCAATTTGAAGCCGTCAAGTCCGACAATGATGCCCTCAAAGCTTCCAAAAAGAAGCTCCAAGCTGAGGTTAATTATTTGTATCCCATCTCTCTCTCCACCTGTCTCTCCCTTTCTCTTCTGCGGTACTCCAAAACTATGCAGGTTTTCAGAAGCAGACCTAACTAAGATCTAACGTTTTTGTGAAAATCATTCATTTAAATATTAAATTTTAATTACAGTTTTCGACCATCTAGTATAATATTTATAGCAGAAATCGATATGTAACACTGCAAGTCATTCATTCATTCGATCTCCTGCTTCAATAACTTGTAAACATGGGAAATTAAACTCCATCTCTCTGGCTTTCTCACATGAATTTAATTAATTTATATATCTGCCTAATCGACTATATATATATATTTAATAGACAACCAAATATATAGAAACAACCGATATTCATAACTTTCATCAAAATCAGAATTTTGATATATGAATGTAAAAATCTATGTATCGATCTGAAAGGAAAAATGCAATCATCCACCCGTCCATTATCACGATTAATTGCGCAGTTGTACATTTTTTAGGCCTGAAAAAGTTCGATATCCAGTGACGTATACTGGCTCTCTGCAGATCTTGGCGCTCAAGGGAAGGGAGATAACGTCGTCGGAGCCCACCAGCCTGAACAAGGAAACCGAGGTCTCGTGCAGCTACAGAAGTGACAACAGCTCCGACGTCGTCAACCTGGACATCACAAGATCAACCCCTCCCAACGCCGACAACCCCATCGCCAAAATCTCCCACCACCGCATCTCCTCCTCCTCCTCCTTCCCTGCCACCCGTCGACAGCCGGCGACCGCCACCCATCTCCTCCTCCACCAATGCCAGAAGGCGGAGCACGGCGGAGGGCAAGACGACGCCGCCGGCTTCTGCAACATGTTTTACGGCTTGGATGATCAACCAGCTGCCGGGGTCTGGACTCCATGGCAGGAGCAACAAAGCTTCCGTTGATCGATGACTTGATGCGTGCGTTCCATTACTTGCATCCTTGAGCAATTCCCCTTCCGCGAACAGATCGATGTTGAATTTTAATTACTGGTAGATCCTTGGATAAGAGTCCGACCAATATTAATCCAAGATTATTATTAGGTTAATTAATATTTGCAGTACGCAAGCCATAATTTGCTTATCGATTTATTTCTTCCCGTCCACCATTTCCTTTTCTTTTTCTGATAGATTGTGTCCATTCCGCTACTCGAGCTGGAAAGTTCTGATCACTTCACCAACCACTGGCAGGAGCTTTTGAGAACTTTATCGTTAATTAATCATTATGCATATGCCTTGGTCTTGCTCTTTCGTTGTTAATTGATGTTACACACTGTTCCGTGATTAATTAATCGCTGGAAAAAATAATTACACATCAAACAATTCATTCGAGAATAATATTTTTTAACTTTGAAATTTAAATAGAATTGAAGTTGAAGTTATTTTTGTGAATGAAATTAGAATCTTATAATAATTTAAGTGATAAAAATTTATATATTGAATTATACGTAGTTATAATGACGTTGAGAGTGAATTTGATAACTAGAAAAAGTTGAAACCAAATAGAGTTAAAATTTTTAAGTAAAACTTAGACTTTTATGTCACTTATAAGTAAATATTTTTCACAAGTCAATTAATTTTTGTAAAACAAAATTCACATATTATCAGAATCAATCGCACACGATACATATGTAAGTTGTTTGTAAGTTACTCAAATGAGAAACTTACAAGGGTAAATGTGCATTAAGAAAAATAATTCTATATCAAAATTGATAAGTAAAAGTGAAATCTTTATATCACTTACAAATTTTTTTCACAAGTCAATTAATTTTTATAAGATAAAATTTACATTAATTAAGATTTTTCTTGTCTTAATCCTCTGGGCTTCAATTAATTTTCCGTGTTCCTTGATATTCAAATTTTAAGGAAAAGCAAGTGCAATAATTGTTTCTTCTAATCAACCAAATCATGATTAACATTTGGTTTTTAATCGTCATCCTTCCTGCCTTTTTCCACGGTCCAACCAAAAATCAATATAGTAGAGGTTAGGTTTTTTTTTTTGATATTAATAGTGTTTTGCCTAATTTCAAGTTCAGGACGCCATTACATCTCATGATAAATAAATTTAACGACCAACTGTAATATTTGGGAGCAATTAGTCACGTAATTATGGTTTGGAAGAGTCAATAATTTACATGCATGCAAGAGGTAACTCTTACCTGAAAAATTGTCTGACAAAAGTACAATTGCTACAATTTATTGTTGGAAATCTTGCTCTCATCATGTGAGTCAAGCAGTTAGGCGAGTACAAGATTCCATTTCGTCGTTTAGTAGTACGGGACCACAAGCTCATCATCGTCTTTTTTATTTTATAAATTAAAATTTTATTTGATAAAATTAATATGTGAACTGATATTAAAATTTATATTTTTTAAATTAACATAATTTTTAAATTAAGAATTTTTTTATTTTTCTTTCTAACCGTTACAATAAATTTTTTTAATTTTATTATATTATTTATTAAAATATATATTTAATATAATAAAAAAATTTGTAAACTTTATTTTCGAAGGAAACTAAGGCACAATACGTATACTTTGATTTTCAGGAATGAATTCAACGGGTCCACCGATTATCAAACAAGCGGTGAGAAAAAAAAGAAAGGCTTTTCGTCTTATCACAAGAAAAGAAGCACCAGCTAGCAAGAGTCAAATCAAGACACTATCGTCTAATAAAAAAGAAAAAACTAATTTGGTAGCTATTTAATTTGTAAGACCAAAAAAGTGGATGTAAATAGAGACATCGATCTAATTTAGTAGCTATTTAAATTTTCATCTTAAATTTAATTTATTATGAATGAAAAAAAATCATATATTATGTTTCATTTATATTTTATATTTATCAATATGGAGACTATTAAATTGTAATATTCTGTTACATTTGTGACTTATTTTAATATTTAGCTATAGCTGTACATATGTGAATGTATATGATTTGATTTAATATTATCTTAAAATTAATTGATTTTGAATGAAAATATTTTTCATATATACATACATGTATATATATTAAATTTCATTTTCTATATTTATCGATGTGAACTATTATAACACGTATATCTTATTCCTTAATCAAATAATTAAAGCACATATACAAGAACAATAAAAGGCCTGGTTGGCTCGTAATAATTTAATTTTTGATAATTTATTTTGAGATATCAATTCGATATATATTATCTCGCATTTTTTTCTCTTACCCTTTTTTAGATGGAATCTCTTACTCCACATGACCGATCTACTGTTAAAATCTCTCATCTAACTAATCGAGTAGATCTTCTTATAAGCTCTCCTCCTCTTCTAACTTTGAACTCTACCACTGTAACTCAAGATCTGACCTCGATTAACCCAACCAACTCCGGTTAGGTTAATCAGCCTGCACCAAACGGCATAACTTAAAACCTTTTTTTTTTTCTTGTTGTTTCAGTTTCTTTTTCAGGACCTTTTAATTACCTCTGTCTGTAATTCTAACTGTCTTTTTTTCGACTTGGGTAAGTTGAGGTGTTGAGTTAAAAGGGAGCTCGGTTCAAACAAAAATATATATTAAAGATGACGAGGACAAGGAAAAGGATGAAAGCGTGGGTGGGCACGTGGGCAGTGGCACGCACACAGAAGGCAATAGCACTGGGGGCCATTCCTCCGTCCCTGTCTACCTCATCCGTCCAACGTGAGCATACAAAAGGATCTAAAGGCACGTGATGCCACTGCTGTTGTCTACCTCATCCGTCCAACATGACGCTTCTCTTCCCTTTTCCAAACCAATCTACCCTTAAACATTAGCGAAACAAAAGGTGAAATAATTGAGAAAAAAAGAAAAGTAGGCTGAGACTTAATCTGTGAATGAAAGTTTTAACTTATTATAAATTTTTTATATGTCATCGTTATTATATAAATTCTTACAATTTCAACATCATTTGTAAAATAGACTAACATGGCCCGACATGCATTACTATATATTGTTAACTGATGTAACATAATTGGTTGGATCATGTTAGGCCATTACAAACTCAATTTAGAGGTAAGACTAGACTACAGGCATAGTTTGTCTACAAGTATTTTATTATACATCTTTAGTTTTCACTGTATATTGTAACAATTTACAATAACATTTATCAAATGATTTTAACATTTTATATTAAAAAATTATATCAAAATACTTATATTGTAAATCATGTAATTTTTTAAAAGTAATAAATTTTATATTATTTAATTTTATCTCTTAAACAAATTAATAAATCTTGAGAGTTTGATGATATTTTTGAAAAATCTAATAATTATTTTTAATAATTTCGATCCGTTGACTCGTAGACAGGAAGGCACCGGTCACATGGATGAAATAATTTCGATGCGCGTGTATTGTTCGTGCGTCGGTAAAATGATTCTCAGATCGACATTTTGAATTTGACTAGTCTTCATGGTAATCTTGATTTTATTTCTTGAAAATTAAATATTGTTGATAGCAACTCTGCCAAACCTTGGTCGATAGTGGTATTAGATTCCATTTTTTGTTTAAATCTAAAACGTCGATGATTACCGCCTTACCTTTGAGTTAAATTGTTTGCTTGACTTGTCATTCATAATAAAATTTTTATAAAAAAAATATAAAGAAAAAAGCTTGAGGTAGAGATATTTGTCGTTCTTGGTGTAATATTGATATAAAAAATAGTAAATGTCTCTTACATGATTAATAATTATAGAATTTTGATTTCCAAAGATTTTTTAATTTCTTTTTTACTTCCCCTCCCTTGTTTTTTTTTTTCGAAAATTTCCTTTTTTAGCATTTTTGTGGCTTATCTACAAATTTAGAAATGATTCTATTTTAAAAATTATCCTTCAAATATTTTTTTACAATATTTTACAATAAAGTCCAAATGACTTACAACATTATACTATGATTGTGTTTGTTGTAAAGTTTTTTGGCTGTATTTATAGATTATATTTGTGTTAGCACTTTTTATGCATTCATCATTATACAATACTATTTATTAAATTTTATGTTTTATCGTCCATCAAAAAAAATCCGCCATGCAAACAACCAACGCAGGCGTTGGAGAGTGGCGGACACGCTGTGTGGGAGAAGGAGGGGGAACTACGCGGGCGGACGCTGCGCAGCCGACGCGATTTGTGGAGAGGGGTGGACGTGTTATGCAGGCAGAGGAGGGGGCGCTGTGCAACCGTGGAGAAGGGCGGACGCGCTACGCAAGTGGAGGAGGGGGTACTGCATGGGTGGACGCTGTGCAGCGAACGGTGTATTGTATCGTAAAAATTTATTTATAAAAATTTAGATAATAATAATAATAACATGTAAAAAGAGTTAAAAAACCGAAAAATCTCTCCGATAAGTCCTATGTAAAGATGACGTGGCTTACGTGCGAAAATGAAAAAAATGTTAATTGAAAAAAAGAAAAGAAATTGACGGACAGCGTGAACACTTGTGTGACTGTGTCATCACCTACGTATACCTATTTCTGTTTACAATATTATTGACTCGACCTCTTTATACTTAGACAATCTTGGTAAGGTTCGATTTTCTGCTTGAAGTAAATTTTTTTAGAATTCCGGTAGTATCGAATACTTTAATACTGATACGAATGTAGCAATCATAATGTAAATTTATAAAGCAAATATTCAAAATCATTCAGCAATGCGTGGAATGCTTGCTCTTACTCTTCGTTGCAAAGACGTCACACTTCTTAAGGATTCGTTTGTATTTATATACACCTTGTAATATTGAATAGAATTGAATGAAAATTTTATTTTAAAAATAATAAAAATTTATTGTATTTCGAAATTAAAAAATCATTGATGCCAAATAAATAAGGCGACGAGAATGAATAAAGTAGAAAAAAAATCTATTCACCTTTTTTCTGCTTCTTCATTAAATTCTGTAACTTGGTGGAAGTTGTATTTATGTAATTTTAAATTAAAGTTATTTTTAAATTAAAATTATAAAGTTATAAAAATACAAACTCTTACCTAAAATTGAAGCTATTAAAACTCGAAACAAACGTCTATTTCGATGGTGGGTCATCATTTCGTTTTTAAAGCAGCTGTCTCTATTTCACGTTTCCTGTACCGTCTTACGATCAAATTGTTTTATAATATTCTTCTTCTTTTATCTTGTTAAAAAAACCAAGGTAATAATATTTTATTACACACAAGTCCGTCATATGCTACGTTATGATAATTTATTTACACACTTGTCGTCGTCACGTGACAAGCCACATCTGCTTCTCCTCTTCCCAGACCGCATTCGCCACTAGTCGTGAAGTCTCATCCAGATGAAAGGGAAGGAGGAGTGAAGAAGGGACCTTCCCAGTCGCCGCATTGATTACCGATCCCGACGAGGATACACCGCATGCTACATCCGACGAACATTCTCTGAAGTTTTCATCCGCAATCGGGCAGATCTCCCATGTGATCGAGGGCCGCACTGCGTCGGGAATGGGCGAAGAAAATACAGCACAACGAGAAATGGAAAGGGAGCGGTGGAGTGGAGGCGGTGAGAGGGAGAAAAGTTACTCGTTGAGGGTTCAGAACAAGGATGTTTAAATACTTTTGCAAGAAAGATCTGAGCCGGTGATTCAATAAACGGCGAGGATCGAAGCCGATAAGAAAACGTTACACGTACCGATCCTCAATGATCCGAGGAATCCAAAGCTTTGTATTTTTAAAAATGATACAAAATTACGTACACTCTACTATTTGTACTATATTATTATTATTATATAAATTTGTACTATATTAATTACTATATATTTTCAATTTTATTTATTTTATTATTTTTAATTTTAACTTTATTTAATTCCTAAATATACCCATGAAAAAAAGGGTGAAGATACAAACTACGTAAAGGGAAAATAAAATCTTTTAATACATTCATGTTCTTCCGGAATTCCCTTTCGTAATTAGACGGCTGTTTTAAATTTAAAATTTAATTTGAATTTGAATTCGTCTGGAAGGAAAAATAAGATTTTTTTACTCTCGATATAAAAGAAAACGAATAATAAAATTAGTAAATTTACAAAAAAAATTACGTATTTTGACATTACCTACATCTATGACCTAATTAGATTTTACTTTACCATCAAAACTGTTACAGGAACTATTATTTTATTGAGAAAGTTAAATTGTTAGATGTGAAATTACAAATATATATTTCCTTTTACACAAAAAATAATATCAAATTTCACACTTATCAGTTTTAACTTGAAAAATTATATACGTTGGTCAGAATTTGCATTTGAAAATTACGATTCCTCCCTAATCTATTTGAATTTAGATAAAAACCAATGTCAATTACTTGTTTGTTTAGTCAAAAGATTCACCTCCATCTCTCATGTACGTAGGCAAAAATAATAATAACAATAATGACATTCGTAAGTTTAACGAAAAGGTTGAATGAATTTTGACACTTTTATATATATATATATGTTTATAAATAAATTTTACATTTACGAAAGTTTGTGTCTTTAGAAAATATGAAAAATATTTAAAAAGTTAATATATTATTTTTCATCATCTTTAATATTTTTCAAAAGTACAAATCTTCTCTTTAAATAGGTTTCACTTGTTTAAAAAATGAAACATATGATTTCTGAGAGGCACTAACATATGACATTAAAAAAATTGAAAGTAAAGGCTAAGTATTAAAATAACCTTATATCGAAAATAGAAAAAGGAACTTGTACAATAAACATAACATTAGATCTTTCCACTCTTAATTAATTAATTTCTTTTAAGTTAAATGATGTCTACATTTCATTGTTAAAGGTCTTCAAACGCACTTGATTTATACTCTTAAAAATAAAGGTTTGCACGGTCATATCCCTTCCATACAACAATTACAATCATGAAAAACCAATGCGTAGAAACGTGGAAGAAAAATATTATTATCTATTTGTCAGCTGTCAAAGATATTTATTGAATTTTTTTATTTTAAATTCTATGCAGTCACTTTTATCCCATATGTGTTGGCAAAATTAGTTACACCCAGAGGAATATCTCTGGTAAGCACCATGGTAAATCTAAAGTTTGGTTTGGATTTATCATTACCAGTTTATGATTTATGAGATTATGATATAAATCTAAAATAAATATGTGTGATATAATATATCATGGCATAAATCTCACAAATTTTCGACGATAAAAATGAATGCCATTATCATGTAAAGGTTTTTTTTGTGATTTATTATTCTCAATTACAGAATCTTTGGACCTGTAAACTCAACTTTCGAAAATAATAAATAAATAAATGCTAACCTAAACAAAATCCTAGAATCATCGTAAAAAGGAATGGACCAACAAAATTCTAGCATTGCATAATTTACTGATTGTATATAAATAACATAATTGATAAAAAATATGCTCTCATCTCATAATCTATTAAGATTCAAATCTAAGTAAAAAAATTATTAATATTAAAAAACTTTGTTAGTTTGGGATATCTAATCACATCTCTACTCTTGCTACCTTTTGGTTAGAATCCTTTGTTCTTAAATATAGATTAAAGGTTAAAGTCTTTTGGCATGACAATTGTTCTAATTCATCTTCAACAATCAACGATCTTGATGTTGTTATTCTGCCTCCTGCTCTTTTTATTAATTACCATCACTTCTGATGTTGGTTTAATTTTTCATTGTTAGGTGGATTTAAACGAAGATAATTCTTATAATATCTAATTTGTATTTTCCTTTTCTTTTCTTTTTAACTTGTACTTCCCTCTCTCTTCTCTTTTTTGAACTTTAAACTTGTAGACTTCAATTTTTCTCGATCAATTATGATTTCGCAATTACACTGTATATTAATACAACTTCACATACCCATAAAAAAAAGAAAAAAAAAAGAAGCTTTGTCACATGATTACACATGTTTCCATAAAAAACGCTATGACACGTACGCAGACCGACTTCGTATGTACACTCGTCGTGAAAAAAAAAAAAAAAAAAAAAACGAAAAACACACACACACACACACACGATCGGCGGTGGTGTCGAACTCAAGACGACAGCCGCGAGCCGGCGGCAGCAAAAGGAGGTGAGGGGTGGAGGGGCGAACGACGGGGCCTCGTCGACTTTGGTGGTGGGGCACGGGTGAGACCGGTCGCCTCCCTCAGGTCCCGCAGCCGCTCCAACGTCTCGAGGACCTCGGACATCCGAGGACGGAGCTTGGCATTGTCGTCGAGGCATCTGAGGGCCAGTTTGGCGACCGCATGCGCTCCACTATTCGAGTACTGGCCCTCCAGTCTGGTGTCGATGATGCGGAAAAGCTTGCGCTTGTCGTCCAGGTAAGGCGTCGCCCACTCCACCAGGCTCTGCTCCGTGCCGAATTTGGACGGATCCACCGCACGTCGGCCGGAGAGCAGTTCCAGCAACACTACTCCGAAGCTGTAGACGTCGGCTTTCGTGGACAAACGACCTGCCCAACGGATCACCACCGATGAAACAAATGTTTACTGTAATAATTTAATAATAACGCTTCTCTCACTCTCAACAAAACGGAACTACGGTCATGTGTATATACTGTAATATTTATTAAATAATTTTAATATTTTATATTAAAAAATTATATAAAATATTTACATTATAAATTATATAATTTTAAAAAAACGTAAACTTCTTCAACCCGCCGTACAACAAACAGTCCTAGGTATACCAATTGTGTATCAGAATGCGAAGCATTGACCACTTGACATTATCAGAATGCGAAGCAATTGTTTTTATTAAAGAAATTTTATTTCACATTTTTTTGAAAATTTCAAAGTTCAAATACATTTTCACAAAATTCAAATAATTTTTTGAAAAAAATGTAAACATTCTTTTAGTCCAGAACATTTACATATATCATTATATAATCATTTACATATATTTTCACATATAACATCACATAATTTAAAACGGATTCTAACATATATATATATATATAATATATATAATTTAACATTTAAAATATCTTTAATAATAAAAAATTAAAAAAATAAATATAATTATTAACAATAAATAGCTCGTAAAACATTAATAACATCTCAAACACTTTTCATCGTTTTTAATTATTTTCTAAAAAGCTACTTTTCGTTATTTTCCATTTAATTTTTTCAATTTTTGGAATGCACAACCACCCCCCCACGAAATTCCAAAGCCCAAATAAGATGTTTGTTTTAATTTATATTTGTACGAACGTGTATCGTATAATTACATTTTTCATTATATATCATAACGTTTTACGTTATATTATTTATCAAATAACTTTTACGTTTTTTATTATTCATGATACATGACAACTCTAAAAAATACTATTATCGTAACTCTTAAAAAAAAATCATTACATTAATATAATAAATACTATTCATTATTTTATTACATATTTTATTCATTATTTATCACTTGAAAAAAAACTATCATTGTATTATTATAATAAATATTATTCATTATTCTTTTACATATTTTATTTGTTATTCATCACAACTTTAAAAAAACACTATCATCACTTTTCTATTATAAATGGTATAATTTCTAAAAAGTCATAAAACTCAACTCAACTCATCAAATTGCCCACCCAAATACATGCTTAGAGTTTTTCAATTTTATTTACTATACACCACATTGATGCATAGTAAATTAATTAAATAATAGTAAAATGCATAATAAAGTATGAGGTGATAATTTGTGTACGATAATTTATAAAAAATAATGACACATAAGAATTTGAGAAGGGAAAGAAAAAATCTCCACCAATAAGGGTTTATTTGACAATGAGATGCTTTAACTCTGAATATTATGAAAAATTTGGAGGTGGATATTGTTATCAAATAAAGTTCAACTTCATAGTAAATATAGAAATTTGGATATGATAGTTTGTACGATGATAATAATGTGTAATAGTTTGTATAAAATTAAAATTAAAGATAATTACCAAACGAAATCTAAATTAGATTGATATTGAAATTAAAGTTAAAAATAAAGTATATATTAGATTGATATTGAATTAACTTGGTTTGAAGCGATTCCTCCCTTTTTTTTTCTTTGCTTCTTATTTATTGCAGATTTAATAATAGATAAGATGGAAGAACCTGTTGCCACGTATTCCGGAGCCGCGTATCCTTGAGTGCCCATGACTTTCGTCGAAACATGAGTCCTGTCGCCGGTAGGTCCATCCTTGGCCAACCCAAAGTCCGAAAGCCTAGTATTGAAGTCCTGCAATGGCGGAATCAAATGATCGTCTCACCAAATAATAGGGAATATGAATGTTGAAGTGCCGAAGAATCAAAGGGAAAAGGCCTCCCTGCATACCGTATCCAGAAGAATGTTTGAAGATTTAACATCTCTATATATGACTTGGCATTCCGCGTCATGCAAAAATGACAATCCTTTGGCAGCCCCAACAGCAATTTTGATTCTTAATGGCCAAGAAAGAAGCTGACCTCCTCCTGCAAAGCAAACACAATAAATAAATAAATACATGTGGGTAACCCACAATCTTGGTTTCTCCGTACTGTAGAGATCAGTGCAATTTTAAACTATTAACTTATAAAGATTCACTGCATTAAAATTAATTAACTAATAGAAAAGAACTCACATATGTTATAAAAGTCTTAGTTCAACACATTTTGTTTTGATGTGGAAGTATATAATTCAACAAAAACAATCCTCATTTTAGAAGACCGCAAGGATAGGAATTCAGAAGAAAAACAAGTGAACAGCTTACTGGATTATGTTCATTCAATAAATCTTCTCAAAATCTGTTGTTATCAGATCTTTGTGAAAGTAAAGCAGTGCAACAAATACAAAATGAACAGCTTACTTCTGAACAAGTGATTCTCTAAGGAGCCTTTTGCCATGTACTCGTAGACCAAAAGCCGGCTATTACCCTCTTCACAGTAGCCAAGTAACTTAACTAGATTTGGATGATGAAGCTGACCAAGATAATGAACCTCTGTCTGTGGAAAAAATTGTCAAAGCTCGGTAAGTCACAATCATGCGAAGAAACCAAAAATCTAATTAAACAAACAAATATGTGGGGGTTGAAACAAGATGATTCACGATCAACATACCAACCATTCTTTGTGACCTTGAAAACCCTCAGGTTTAAGCTTCTTGACGGCAACGACTAAGCCAGAACCAGGCTTCGAAGGTGCAAAGGTTTGTTCGTCGATCCATGCTTTGAAAACATAGCCGAATCCACCTTCACCAATCAGGCTGTCTGGTCGGAAGTTTCTGGTTGCACTTCTCAGCTCATTGAATGTGAAGGCCTTCAGATATGAGTTCATCATCGCATCCCCTCTGGTTCGAAGCGTAGGAGTACTCTCACAGCCACTTGATGTGGTGGTGATTCTAGAATTAGATGAAGATGCTGCTGTACAGGCTGGTTGCGAGGAAAAGCCAAGTTTGCTTGATGCTTTCGAAGGATCTGATGGTAAGACAAATGGGAGAAAATATTTTAGATGGTATGCAACATGAGGTTCGGTTCAGTTCAAAGCTAGTGCTGCAGAAAAAGAAAATGTGAACTATCAGGAAACTTGATTGTGGGATCACACGGGAGAGCAGGAAAAACAATCTTGAATGATGCAAATTGACCTAGTATTCATAATAAAATTAAGAAAAGAAATTGATAAAAGTATGTGACTATCGCACAAAATAACAACGCAAGCGGATTTAGACAGACGGTACAAGTTCAGGTGCACATTCAGTGAGATCAAATGCAGGAGAAACGCCTGTTCTCACACAAACTACATCACATTGACGACGGCTAATTGGGTTTCACTTCTTTTTTTTCATTCAGAATCTAATAATAGTCGTTGGAGAGTGAAAACAGATAGGCATCTGATGTAAAATCCGAGGAAGAAAAAACTATTGTTGACAATGGAACAGCATTCGGTTCGGGAACCTTACGAAATTCTGAAAACTCACGACTACTCGTCAATCCCACATCGGCCGACAAACGTAGAAGGAAAAAAGTAATTCACGTCACTGTTGAAACTATATCCTATTTGTTCACGACGTTTTTAATATGTATCTTTTTAAGAATTTTAATATTTTATATTAAAATATTATATCAAAATACTTACATTATAAATTATATTTTTTTTTTTAAAAAATAAACATCATATCACGTAATTTTACTTATTAAACAGATACTTTTGCAATTTTGCACCTTTTAACTAAATTTTCAAGAGATTACAATTAATTCATAAAATACTTAAATAATTACTTCTTAAAATATTTATTCTTAAATTATCCAAACTAAATCGGTAACTTAAATCAAAACGCGATCACTTGATTAATCTCAAAAAAAAAGTATGAAATTGTAAAATATTATTTAAAATTATTTAAATTAATAAATATTAACTTATTTATTTTTAAAATAATACTTTTATTTATTACAAAATAGTCGAACACAATCAACATTTTTCTCCTTATGCAAGTCATCACTCTTCTCCTCCCTCCAAACTAAGTACTATACATTAGAACCTTGTTGTCACCCTATCGCCATCATCAATCGTTGAACATCCGTATTCTTTGACGACCAACTGTGCTATGCATCTAAACCTCACCGTCGTTGATGGCCAAACGTCTATCTTCTTCAATACCAATACTATTACACATCTTTCATTAATTCAAAAAGGAAAAATTAACTTAAGTAAATCAACAGAATTTTCTCTTGAGGAGTAATATCTATTAATTTAAAAAAGTAAAAATTAATTGAAATAAAAAATCAATAAAAATTCCTTCTATTTGGATAAGAATATCTGTTGATTCAAAAAATAGTATATTATAAATAATGATAATATAACTTTTAAAAAATATTATGATATTATAAAAATATTATTATAAGAAAAAAATTAATAAATTTTTTTACAATAGGCACATCTTCCATCACAATGATGAAAGGAAGAAAGTGCATCTTCCATCGAATATAAGGTTTTTTTTTAAAATAATATCTTAAAAGTGTGTAAATTCACATATCTTTTGTAACGATTGTAACAAAAAAATCACTTTAAAAATCTCTGTAACCGAAATGAAGGTAATCAAAATTGCTACAACTTAAATCTTTGATTAATTCTTAAAACTATTTAAATCATTATAATTTAATGTAAAAATATTTTTCTTTTAGTTTGTTAATTTAAATATCAAACTTAAAAATTTCACATAAGATATTTAATTAAAATCTTATAATCATGAGTTATCTAAGACTACATTTAAAAAAAGTTCTACTTACTCGAATTCAACTTAATACAAACTTTCACATGTTATTATTACTGCATAAACTCTAACGTATAAACTACCATTATACTAATTGGTTTAATTCTATTTATTTCACTACTCTTAACTTTAATTCTAACTAACTTTCAATTAAAACTTCATTTCAAAATGTGGTTTATAATGATTCTTAATGTACTAAGTATAACGATTTAATAAAAATAGAAATTTTTACTATAACTATAGAGAGAAAAATAAAAATAAAATTCTTACCTTAAAAATTATATCAATTAAAAAATATAAAATTTAAACTTAAGTATCTTATTAATTTTACCAAATAAAACCTAAATTCTTCTCGAATTCACCAAACCCACTCCTCGCCGAAATCGATGGGCCGAACTGGTCCAGACCACCCATACTGCTCGCCCAGTTCGCCTGCGCCCGCCTGTGTGCCCGTCTGCCTTCTTCGCCGTCGGTTTCGTTATGCCCGAGCCGCCACTGCTCGAGCCCGCGACCGTACGAGCTCGCGACTGCTCGTTTCCGCTCCCGTCCGCTTCGCCTCTCACAGCTCACCTCGCCTCTGCCGCAACCGCACAGCTTCACCAATGTCGCCGCAACCTTCCGGTCCCCATAACAGGCAGACGACCATTGAGGACGGCTTCAATGCGCCTTCGTGGATGTCGCCACGACCTTCCAAATCTCGCAAGCGGTTCGTATTGCAATCGACAGTTTCGGTTGTGGGATTTTTCCTATAAAAGGGGCTTAGGAGCTTGAAGTCGGATCATCAAGACCTCACTGATCGACACCTCATCAATCACCTCACCGAAATAACCCACCAATCTCTCCCAGTTGCTCTCCGCAAGAGCACCGCCGTCGTCCGAAGAGTCGGCTGTCGTTCCGAAAGTCCACCGCCTGCATCAACCCGCCATCCGCCGTCTGCTCTCTCCCGGTCACGATCCCAAGCGCCGCCATCGGTTCGAATCGGGCTCGCTGGTAAGTCTCTTCCTCCTTACCCTGTTCTTCCTTTGTATTTCCCCATTTAGTAGATTACTGTGCTCTTATTAATTTTTGAATAAGGTTGATGATTATAAGGGTAAGACATGTGATTTAGGTATTGTAAAAATTTCGCTTTTAGAAATAAAGCCCTCCCATCATCCATGGGAAGAATTGACCAAAACCTTACCCTGTTGAAGGCAACTTCAACCCCATCAAGCCTCAAAAACAGACACCAAAAACTCAGGAAAATAGGCAGGCAAGCACACATCGTCCACTGCAAGAGATAGACCAACTTTATCTAAGAACAAACCGAACGAAAAGGCAAAAGTCGCAGGCTTTAGCAAACCAAAACAAGCACGACCCAAAAACCTTCAAAGTACGAGAAATCACCAGAGGTTGAGCTGTGAGCGTTCTCGACCCTCGAGGACGACGCCAAACAGTTGCCCATGTCCGATTCCAGCGCAGGAAAACAGGTGCTTCGATCTACCAACAAGGAAACTTAACCTATGTGTAATAGACACGAACGATGGTGATTTAAGAGGGCGACGGAGTGAGGGGGGATAGAGAACAAGGTCGTCTGCCGTCGCCACCCAGACGGGTTTCCATCCTCCTTCCAAGCCTTTCCGCACTGTCGTAATAGACACCGGTGGCCGCGTGGGGACGGCGGTAGGACCGTGGTACAGAAGATGAGACGGTGGAAGACTCAATACCAGTGAATTTTATAGTCTTGGACCTTGACTTTGTAATGCAGCGTTTTTTTTAAAAAAAATATTAAGGTGTTTCAATTAATAAAAGACTCAAATGTAAAATCACGGAAGGTTTAAAGTTTGTTACAACAAAAAATTAGATGTGTTGATAGATTGTGTTCAGTCGTTACAGTTCGAATTAACATGATATTATTTTTTTGTCTAAAAACGCTGACACCATGCAACGATTCTTCTGTTGTTAGATGTTTCATGTATTTTTCCACAAACCCCTGCCTCCGCTCCTCGGCTGTCTACCCTTGATCCAACTGATCTTGCGGCTCCACGTTAAGCTGACCTGACTTGTATAAATGCTGTCGTTTGAAGCGTGTTTTTTTTTTTCTTTTATTGTATTGTCTTTTTAGACTTATCTGTCTTTGAATTTTTAATACTATCGCTTTGATCATGTTAATTCGAACTGTAACGACTTCATCTGTGTTTCTTTTTTTGTAACTTATGTGACATAATCATACTTAGGTAAAGTTAGAATCATTACTAAAAACAATAAAGATATGTAAAAATTTAAACCATAGTATCGTTTATTGAACATTCAAATTGATATTTATATTATTTCAATTAACTTAATTGTCATTTATTATTTTAATATCCGACAAATTAAATTTAAAGATTGTTCCCCAATCTCACTAAAGTGAAAAAAAGTAACTTTCATGTAAATACTTTTAAGATATGTAAAAAAAAGTAGTAATTTTAATAATAAAAAATATAAATTAAAAAATATAAATATTATCATAAAAATTAAAATACTTCTAACATTTAAGAATAAAGAGAAAAAAAATTAGATTTCGAATCATTCTAACGGATATCTGGTCAACGGTTCTAAGTTAGAATTGATATTCAAGGCAAATATTCTATTTATTATTTCGATTTGACGTGACCTTCTCCACATGTGATTTTCCGTCCACGCATTTACAACGGATAGAATTATATCATATTTAACGAGGAAGAAAAATTGATCGCGTAACAATTAAACATGCCGACAGGTGAGTCGGCAGGTGAAACCCCACCATCCTACCACCAAACACGACTCAGAGACTTCTCCACTTTGGAGGATGCAAAAGAAATTAACGTAAGGACCAGTAGATTTTGACTAAATTTATGTAGTCATCAAGTTAAATAAAATTATGTAATTATAAAATTTAAATTTTAACAACATATTCTTGGTAATTCCAGAAAACATCAGCCGAGCTGTTGCCTTACGATATGATACTATAATCTAGATTGTAAATAATCAAACTTCCTTACGATAAAACCAAAAATTACCTCCAAAGTATCATATAATAGTATTAGCCTTTTTTCCTGGCTTAATGGGATTTTTACCTGGCAACTTATATGTTTAGTCATTGCTGACGTTGAGCTAAAGGTTGGAGAGGGATGATATTTTAGGCTGTTAGCGTGGTCAGAAAAAGGCTAGCAGTGAGTCAAACTGTCAAAGGTTGGATCAACTACAACCGTCTTTTCTTTTACAGTGGTCGGTATTTTTGCTTAAATTCGAGTTCATATAACATAGAAGAGACTATTAAATAAGCTAGAATTGTCATGTGAAAGAACAAAGTAGTAATTCTGGCGTGGAAGGCAGACAATAATTGTAGACGTGGAACGACTGCTGCTAATTGTCTTAAGGTAAATTTGTACCTTTCCGAACCACTTTACCTACAGGGACTCACCTTTGCTTACTTTTTCTGCATTCAACCATGAAAGTTCAACTATAAATAAAATGTTAACGTGACATTATATGGACTAAATAAGCCGAGTCATTGAAATCAGAATTAGAATTGGATTGTGGCACCAGAAGGAAAATTTGACCATGACGAATTCATACAAATAAACATTGAGAATCAAATACTAGAATTCTAAAAACAGAGGTTAAGTGCACATTGATGTGAATGGCTCCCATCACTGGACCGCCTCGAGGACGCTCAACCTACCCACCACATATTCTGCCACAGACACACACAAGAGTTGCCCATACCGAAAGGAGGGACCCAGACCTCTTCATAGATTAGATGCCATCACATGCCTTTGTCTTCTACCTTTGATCATTTCTTTTCCTTCCAAACTATGTATGAGCATAAAGATGTAGCAGCTAATTAACATGTCCTTTCTCCAAGAGGACAGAACATGAATCCAAAGGTCTGGATCTAGGACACAGTCCAGATCAAATTCAAATGTGGTCAACCAGATTTAGGACACAGTCTAGACAGAAAAAAAAAAGGTTTTATTGGGAAAAAGTTTGGTGTAGACTGGATTAGATTGCATGTTAGACCAGAAATAGTGATGACTAAAAATAGCAGGAGCGTTCATTTTAGAATCCAATATGACTAATTTATAACATGGTCATTCAAGGTTTAAACACGATCTAACCAGATTAGAACACAGTCAATCAAGTTACAAGCATGGTGTTACTGGAGTCGAATTTGGCAGGGGATCCTTCATCAGCAAATTTTATCTTTTGAGGACGGCTTTTTACATGCGGATGATCATTGGAAGAGACTCGACCAACAGGTTGACTTGGTCTTTGATAGATTCGTAAAGACCAACAAATGATTTGATGAATGGTGCGCTAGGTTGTTAGCAGATTGGGGCTTCCAGTGATGGCTTTGGCTGATGAATGAGTGAAACTTTTGAGTAGTTAGCATTCCATGTGGAAAATATGTGTGCTTTGCAGAAAGGTGTGACAGCTTTTTTTCTTTTTTAATCCCCAAAACTTATTCATCGGACCAGGGTGTCCACAATGAAATCAATAAATGGAAATGTTCACAACCAAAGTCTAAACAACATAAAGTGAAAGACCCAATGGTCAAAATCACCCAAAATAGGCGTCCAAAAATAGCTATAAGCCCATCTGCATCAACATTGCTCCAAAAGCTACATACCCTTAAAAGACTCTTTCAAAAATCCAGTCCAATGGGGATAGAATTGGACATGTAAGTACTTGTTGGAAAGCTAATTCAACAAGGAAGATCAGAAGCACCGCTAGACGGCAGGACATGGAGACATTTTCAAACGCAGGCCATCATCCAAGGACATATTTTGAGTGAGTCCATCTTAAGTCTACCTTATATTGTTATAATGTGACCCACGTTCTTAAAACATGGAGAATGGGAGGAAAGAGGACTGGATTGTGGTACCCTTGCATAGAGTTTAAATAGGTCATCCATTTGGAGGCCATGGAAGGGGCTTTCCACCAGAGAGTATTTGATCATCCCCAAGCAACAAAAATTCTTTTGGCTACCTCTGCCACCCTTCTACAAGTCTGCTAACCATGCAGGGGTGAATTCCTTCCTAGTTCACCAAACTTCCACTGTTGCACTCTCATAGTCCTAGCTTCTTCTACCTCAAGATCTCAAAAACTCAATAGGGAGTGTAAGCTATGGATCAGTAGCAAATGATGGGGTACACAGAATCAAGAGGAAAATGTGCAGAGCTATACCACATGCTAACTAGTGGCAGAGATGATTGGAAGGACAGGATCAAATTTTATAGCTGGATGCATTGCCTTGATCATCATCCTTGTCTTGAGTTTGGCAATAATGAATAATTGAGTGTAATCAACTTGGCATAAGGTATGGAAATAATTGCCCAGATTTAAGAGCACAAAATATCATCATAAGGTATCACTTAAACTTATAATCGGCCTTTATATAAATCAACATAAAGGTACCACTTAAACTTAACTTAATTAGGCCCTACAAAATCACACAATGTCCTCACAAACTTGAGAAACATCTTTTTTGGTTACCTATCCCTCTAAATCTAATAACATGGAAGGTATAAGTATTATTAAGTTATATAACATAGCTAATTAGTTAAATGAAGCTGTTGTGGAATCAACCTGAGGGTAAGGTTTAGTGTATCTCATTTAACTAGCTAAATGTTCTAAGTTGGTTTGATTGGATATTTGGGAATCAAAATCATTTTGACAAGATTGTAGATATTTGTTAAATGGCAGTTGTTTGGGAACAATACTTTTTCTCCCTAAGTCATGGGTTTTATATATTTTTACTAATTCAGTTCTACTCTGCCCAATTGATATTCTGTTTATAAAAATTTAAAGAGAGGTTTGTCTTGCTTGTTTTTGGGTGAGTTCCATATGAATTCCTTTATTCTTTTTTCCTACAGTAACATCAATTATCCAACTTATCATATTATCTGTGGAAAACATACAACTATATCATAACCCAGTTATGGATCCAACCATGTGGTCTTCCTTGTTCTTCCTCTTTCATCTAATTGAGAACTACTAGTCATCATTAAGTGCAAGGCCAGTTTAGTTTTTTAGAGTCATCTATTGTAGATGTGTACATGCCCAAAAATTATTACACAGAAATAAATGAAACTTCTTCATCACCGAAGTTGTGTAAATTCTTATAAATTTTAGTTATAACAATAAATTTTCATCTTAATTTTTAATTACTTTTTTAATTAAAATATTCTCTTTTACTATATTTAATAAATTTTAACATTTTTATTTATTAGCATTATTTCTCTCATAATTGATTTATAAACTTACCCAATTTAAAATCCAAATATGAGAAAATAAAATAAAACTAAAATATAACTTTTGTGATTTTCACATACAATTGGTTATGTAACAATTTTTAAATTTTCAATTGACTTAAATGGTATGCTGTCAGAGTATCAGCTATACTTTTCAAATAAGATTTTTCCTTCCTGTGGTTGAGAAATCACATACCTTAGTATTATATCATTTTCATCTAATATAACAAGTGAAATGTTTTCAAATGAAAATAACCTTTACTCTTTGAAAGTGATTTTCTTTTCATCCTTGAAATTTAATTATGATTTCAAGTAAAATTCTAAATAATTTTTTATTGATTACTTTAATAGAAAATTTTCAATTAATGAGTAATTTATTTTATAATTTTTGTCTAGTTTTTTACATCTAGCATATTATAGATAAGTAGTTACAGACAAATGAACATTATTTACCTAAATTTTTTTAATAAAATAATAATAAAATTGAGATACGTTATTATCTTCTATAATAAATAGAATTTTTTTTATCATGTGATTTAAAGTATTTGATAAAATATTAATACATGCAATATATAGGACCATCGCTATTATCGTATGTATGCATGTATTTGATATCAATTGAATACATGGTGAAATTGCAATTTGCATCAAACAAAATTTAATTTGTATCAGTATTTCTTTTGTATCAGTATTAGAGTTCAAGAAACTTTACTAAATTACAGAAGTTAAAACTTAGGTTAAAAATTAAGAATGAATGAACCTCAAATTCAAATTAGGATATGCATTACTATAGTAATCAGCAAGTCACGGCGCTAGAGATTTTACCTTGGAGATCATTGTCGTTGATATGCGACGATGTCGGAGGACGAGTAGCAGAGCATCAACGTCGACCGATGGTTAATAATCGGAAGATTCTCCGCTAGGTCGACAGCGGGCAATGCGTGCAGCACCTGGAGCGACGGCGGCATGAGACGGATGGGGAGATCGATGAGGAGATTGCGGAAGAAAGGCAGGTGGCCTGCAGGCCCAAGAGGGGCAGTGACGTCAAGCGGTGGCGGGAAGTGTTGCAACAGGAGACAATGGCGGCGATGAGAGGCGTAGACAACTGGAGGATGGAGGAGAGATGGGAGGAGCGAGCCAGGAGAAACGGACGAGGCTGCAGGAGGTTGAAATCGGAGAAGCGGGAGGAGAGGGAGCGAGGATGGAGGTAGATGTGGACGATGTTATAATTATTATTTTTCAATCTTAAAAAATAAAGATATATTCCGCTTGTTTTGTTTCCTATAATTATTTATAACTCAGATGTACACATTAATTGTTTTCTAACCGTTCATTAATTGACCTAAATTAAATTTTTATTTGGATATGGATTAATGAAAGTAGTCATGAATGTTTCAATTAGTTGTCTCAATGTAATTAATTAATTCAAATAAAAATAGGTATTTTTAGCCTCCCTCCACCCTCAACGTAAAATGAGGAAAAAAAAAAAATCAATTTTATTATCAGGTTTAAATAGCCCAGCTAACGTTAGAGAATCACGGGTCCGTGAAAGAAAGGAGAGAGGCATCGACGTGGAGCATACTTGTGGTAGTGTACATGGGAAAAAAGAAAGGTGTTCATCTAGACACGGAATAAAATTAATTTTTTTTACTTTAAAAGTGTCCAAGTAAAATGAACGAAATCTAAATCGACTTTTGTCAAGTTGATTAACAATAATTTATTTACTTAACAATTAATTGCTTAAATAGTTGATTTGCTTATTCTGGTAAGAATGTGTCATGTCGGATGATACCTGTTCCGACCTGAGCCGCTTGTCCATGCACCCTTAAATGCCGTACCGCGCTCAAATTTGATTTTTTGCCCGATGAAGATTTTTTTGAAGTATAAGTATGTATTTTTAAGTATTTAAAATACTGAATAATAAAATTATATTATGTATTTACATATGATTTCGTTATATTTATTTTGATTATTATGTTTAGCATTTTAAGTGTATTTTTTAAAAGAAGCCTAAATTTGTAAATATGTATAATAGATATAATTAAAAATATATGTTGCTGCTTTAAAAATGAAAGAAAAGTATAAGCATCTTTTAATTTCATCTAATATTTTATTAATTTATTGAACTCAAATCGAACTTAATTAAATCAATTTTGAGTGTTATTTTGATTTACTTTCCATTATTTTTATGGTTCATTATGATTTTAAAAGTGGAGAAATTAAGACTTCGTTCACGAATATCACTTCTAATTTTTAAGAGTACTTCTAATTTTTATCACTACATTTATATTCTTTATTCTACCCTATTCATTATTTTATCATCATGTCTTCTATCACATCAATATTTATATATTTTACACGATAATCTTTTACAATTTAATTAAAATAACCAAATATATACAATTTTTTTTAAAAAAAATATTCAAAAAAAAAAAAGGCTGAAGGAAGTTCTGGTGATACTTGAAGAAAGTTCTAGTAATACATAGAGGAAATTTTGATAGTACAAAAGAAGTTTAAATGATGCTTAGAAGAAATTTTGATAGTACAAAAGAAGTTTAAATGATGCTTAGAAGAAATTCTAATAGTACAAAAGAAGTTCAAGTAAGCACAAATGAAATTTTGGTGGTGCTAAGAAAGTTTCAGTGGTTCGCAAAAGAAATTTCAATAGTATAAAGGAAGTTTCAATGGTTCGCAAAGGAAATTTCATTAATGCATAAGAAATTTCAATGATGTAGAGGAAGTTTCGGTCATGCTTAGAGAAAATTCAAGTAGTAGTGAGAGGAAGTTCCAGTGGTGGTGAAAGAAAGTTTTGATGGTACTTAGAAGTTCAGGCAGTTTAAATAGTGCTAAGAGGAAATCACATCAAGTAGTGTGTCCAAAAAAAGTATTCACCAAAGAAGCAATGGAAAATCAATTTTTCTCACTTCAAGAGTACCGAAGCGGGGAAACAGATGGAAGGCTAACTTCTACCGTTGAATGCAAATAAAGTTTGATGGTTATCGACAGTGTTTGTCTTTCAAACTAATGAACTATATTAAATATAAAAATCTTAAATATAAATTTAAAGGTAGAGCTAATTCTTTAGTAGCATTATTAAAATTACTTTTCTAATTGTGGCAAACTTTATATCACTTTATATATATATAATTTGATGCACCTTATATCTATACACGAACCATCCAATGTGGAGTGGAAGTTCGATGAGGACAGTGTGTCTCGGCCACTTGACATTCACCTCGTGTAGAGTTGCATAGTCCTCGGCCACCACGAGCACCTCACTGGTCCTCCCTTGCCTACCCATGCTGATCAACTAGTTGTTTAGGAAGGGCAACCACAAGTCAATCACCACGCACACAATAACGGTACCGTGCCCTTGGCGAAGATAGCAGCCTCCTCCAACGTGTAGTGTCTCCACCTCTTCGCCACTTAAAGTGTTGAAAGGCTGTTCAAGGTAAAAATCGTGGTAGTGAGAGGTGATGCTTCTAAGAAGGAGGAGAAAGGCATAATAGTTGTAAATGCAGTGAAAGGTTACATGGAAATGTTAGCAAGTGTGAGACATTGAGAGATCATGTGAAGGTCGTGTAAAGGAGGACGTTGCGTGGGAAGATGTCACGAGCGGAGTGCACGTGAGGGGATGTCGATTGCGAGCGGAAGTGAGAGGATTGGGTTGAAGGATTTTTTTTACTAGGATTATTAAAAAAATTAGATGATTTATATTTAATTTGAACTATTAAATAATGGTATAACTAAAAAATTAACTCTAGTAATACTACTAGAAAATATTTTCTCATTTAAAGAAAAATATTTTAAATATATATTTAGGTAAAAATATTATTATTATAATAAAACTTTATGATTATTTTTTACAATAATGGTAACCTTTTTACATTAGTCAAGATTTAAACGCAAGAATAAACTAACTACATATGTGTAACCGTTTTTCTGTTCAATATATGATTTTACCTTTTAACCGAATCCAATAAAGTAGTAAATACGTAAACGTCATTGAATAAATGGGAACAGGGGGTAGAAATGCGGATCGGCACGGCAACACATTCAGCTATCGAGATCCGCTCCGATCTGCACAAAACCCCAAATCACCAGCAACACCTCCTACCCCTTCTACTCCATCACGGTGGGGAAGGAGAAGACACCGACACTCTATCTTCTGCTGCGCACCCCTGTCGCTTTGCTTTCGGTCGGGTAAGCGCGATCTCCGTCTTTTCTCTTGGACCTGGGGGATTGCATGATTTTGTGGTGAATGAACTCCACTTGTTGAAAATTGGTGTTATCAACTCATTTGCGAATTGTTTGTTCTATGTGCTTGTTTTAAGGTTGTTGTTCGTAATTGCGGTGTCAGCCTTCTGAACGTCGCAGTTTGCTTTGTAGATTACGTACGAATTACACTGTTTCGTACAGGTTTCAAGCCTAAAAATTGACTGCGAAATGCTCTGTTCGCTAGATATGATGTACATGCAAGTAGGTCAATTTCAATTTCAATATAGAAAGACATGTAACGCTCAAAAAATATAGAAATGAGAAGAAGAATGTTGCAGAACAGTAATAAATGGTATTCCAGCATTATTTTTATCTAAACAGTAACTAATGTTACACTTCTGTGTCGTTTCCTCCCATGTACCATTCCTAATGCTTGGAAAATAGAGATTATGTTTTGAGACAAGGTCTGTTGCGGTCAAGCAATCATTTAAGAGTTTTTGAACTACCATTCCTTTCTGCAGGATTTCTGTTCCCTTTAAGAAATGAATTTTCTTTTGCGAACACATCCTATAGCTCCAGAGATACCAATTGTTCACGAATCTTCCAAGGACTTGCAAGTTTCTCCGCAACCTTTTACTACTTTGGAAGGCCTTATATCCAAAGATCCATTCACAAATGAAAACGACAAGAGTGATGATGATGATTCTGTAGCCTCTGACAATGCTGATGGTGTTGTCGATGCAAGCAATCAAGTTTATGTAGAGGAGTACTCTGATGTTAACGAAGATGAAGGCTGGATCACAATTCCACTTGGCATGTCATCTCCCTCCACTCTTTGAGTTTTGTCTATGGATTGATCAATAGTTATTTGTGTTCTTTTATGGTTCTCTGTTTTTTCTATGTTACTTGCATTGGTAGTTTGCTGCAAGTAGCTAGATATCTTTGAAGTTAAAAATATATGATAAATCATCTGCAGAAAAACTTCCCGAAAATTGGAGTGCTGCGTCAGACATTGAGTTGCTTCGGTCACTTGATCGTTCTTTTGTTTTCCCAGGTAACCATTTTTATTGTCAGTTGGGAACTACTTTAACTAGCTGTCTCATATTAATGAAATGGAAAGTAAATTCTTACTTCTGCTTATCCAATCTGTTCACTTCACAGGGGAGCAGATTCATTTATTGGCATGTCTAGCTGCTTCTAAGAGGGATACTGAAGTTATTACACCTTTTAAAGTTGCTGCTTTGATGTCCAAAAATAGAAGGCAGCAAACCAAACAACATAAGAAAAGTACAGTTTCAAATTCTTTCTCTATAGATACAGATATCAATATCGTGAGTCAGCCTATAGAGATTGGAAACTCCAAGAAAAATGCTGAAACACCAGCTTCTTTAGAGAGAAGTAATACTGATGTTCAGAAGTTGATCAAGATGGAAGATTATCAACACCAGACTGAGGCGTTGTTGAAAAGGTTTTCAAATTCATACTTTTTTGTCAGGATTGCTGAAGGTGATGAACCACTTTGGTCCAAAAGAAGCATGGTAGAGGGGACTTATGCTGGAAAAACATCAATTCAAGACAATTTTATGAATCCAATTATAGACAGAGGGCACTTTGATGGAAATTTTTTTGGTGGACTGGCTAGAAATACAGGTAGATGCTGCTCATTGCACAATGGAGATATAGTGGTATGTTTTTCAAATAAATAAATTCTCTAAATTATGAATGAATCTTATTTTTCTAATTTCTGATGTATTTTTCTTTCCTTGTCTTCTTGCTCATGTATAATTTTATCTAGTTATCCTAAAATGATTATTTTTCTCACACTATTCTGTAAATTTTGTGCTTTAAACATTTTCAAACTTATCATCTCTGTCATCAACTCATCACGAACAAATAAAATTATCGAATGCTAGGCAGACTTATTTCATGCTTGTCTTCCTTCTATAATCTACCTATGCTTGCATATATTTTTCACCAATTTAAAAAAATAAACAAAAAATAGACAATATTTTATTATTTGTTGGGGACATTGGGTATGCTCTACTCAAGACCCTCACATACCACTATTTCATGGGATTCCACAAAACCTTTTTCCTTCCAAGCAATGAAAAGTCCCTTACAATCTCATGAATCTTTCATGCAAAAAGATTTAAGCATGTCCTCAATTTACAGTATAATTGATCTCTTTGAGTATCTTAACATATATGCCTTCAAAGAAAACCTCAATAAAAAATACAAGATAAAATAAAATGAGTTATTCAAATAGCTCTAACATGGTCAGAGAGGCATAAAGAAGAATATTGATCCTCATGCAACTCCAAAACCAAAATTATAGGATAATTTGTTGGAAAATTGTCCATAAAGTGGACATATTTGATTTATTTCTTGTTTATTGTTTGAAACTTTGCACTTCTGTGCATGTGCTTTTGGGCTTTAAGCTTTGGGTTAGTTATAATGCACTTCCAATGGACTGGTCCATCTCAGAACTAAACGAAGGTAACTGCTGCAGGTTTATGATCTTTCTGCCATTTGTTTTGCATGTTTTTTTTTTTTTTTCGAATTTACTGACATTTTATGAAAGAATAATTAGTTTAGTGGCTTTGAGTGGAGAGAGAAAATTCACAAGAGTGAGTTTTTTTGGTTTTTTCATCAAAGGGATCCACTGAAAAAAACAACAAACTAAGAAACTACCCAAACAGGCCATTTGTTTTTCTCATTCATGTGGACTATAGTTTTGTGTTTCTTTGTCATTTTTGTGAATATATCATATTTCCAATTATTGTTAGTTTGTAACCGATAATAATCTGTTTCATGTTGTGTTCTGGAAGGATGCAGGTTCTTTTAGAAGCTAATGTTGGAATTGGAAGTTTTAAAAACCCCATCCTTGAAGTCATTCAATTTGAGAATTATCCAGTCAATAAACTTTCCTCTGAGAATGACCAAGCTGTTACAGCCTTTGAGGATCCTTGTCAAGAACTTCTCAAGTGGCTTGTTCCTCTTGATCATAATCTTCCCCTTCCTACATGTACATTATCTCCTCTGAATTCTCGTTTAGATACAGGCAGTGCGTCACAAAAGCCTATTTTAGCCTCATCATCTAGCTCACAACGTTTTTCTTTTGGGAACTTTAGAAGCTACTCCATGTCTACATTTCCTCAAGCTAACACAAGCTCCTCCCTTGATGTTCTCCCACCCAACTCGAAACCTACCTCTGACCTTGAAGATCTTGACTATACTGAAGAGACCCCGATGAAGGTTCTGGGTTTGGGCACTAAGGAACATTTGTCATTTAGGGGTGTACAATTGGAACCAGAAAGATACTTAGCTCCTTGTGGATTGGGAGGCATGTACTTACCAGGAAAGAGGTGGCGAAAAAAATTAGAAATCATCCAACCTATTGAGATACAATCTTTTTCTGCAGAATGTAACACAGAGGATCTTCTTTGTGTTCAGATAAAGGTTCATCATCTGCATTTTGCCTTATTTCAAGTTACTGCATTTTATTTTTCTCCCTGTTTTTTTTCTACTAATGCAAAATGGATTGTGTATTTTTCAGAATGTTTCACCTGATCACATTCCAGATATTATAGTATATGTGGATGCCCTACGCATTATCTTTGAGGAAGCACCAATGAACGAAGAGCCTTTATTCTTACCTTTATCATGCATTGAAGCTGGGAATGACCATTGTTTACCTAATCTTGCCCTTAGGTTGGTCTGTTCTACCTACATATTCTGTTAATTATTTTTGTAAATTAGTTGATTTTGTTAGCACTATCATCTATCAATTTAGAATATAATTAGAGAAAATTGTCTAGATAATTTTGTCATGCCTATAGAAGGTCTTTAGATGCATCTATAAAGAAAAGAGAATTAACTAATTTCGGATCTTCAGTAAATAATGATAAAGAAATTATAGATGATACTTTTTACATGCTTTTGAAGTAGGTTGAATGCCATTGGAGTGTTATATGAAAAATGAATACTTCTAAAATTAAAAGAAAAATTCTACAAGATATCTATTCATAATTCATCAACCTATATTTTATAGCAAAGTGTTGGACTGTTAAACAAAATACGTGTAAAAAGTTAGTGTTGTATATATATGAATGTTAAAAAGGATCAATGAAATATCATAAACGATCATTTAAACACTACAATAAGTAACACTAAATAAATTATAGATGATGTTATTCACAAAATTAAGTAGGTTAGATGAAGTTGAGAAATATCACTAGAGTGTTATATGATAAAAGAATACTTAAGTGAAATTCTGCAAAACATCTATTTAGTAAGACCTATTTTAAGACATTAAATGTTGTCGTATTGAGCATGAAAATGTGCAAAAAAATAGTATAATAAAGATGCAAATGTTAAGATAGATGAGTGGTAATAATATAAGAGATTAGAAATGATTTCAATTGAAATAAAGTAAAAGTTGAATCAACTGGGGATAAAATAAGAGAAATTTATCTAGTTGCATAAAAGACCTATATAGTTGCATCTATAAAAGAAAAAGAATTCATTAATCGAGATGAAACTAAAAGTGATAAAGTAAGATAAAAGTACTTGAGTATGAATAATGAAAAAAGATTTAAAATTGCATAACTTAATAATGAAAAAAGATTTATTAATTTTTTCTGTTACTAAAAGACAGGGAGAACCAAAATTATTTTAATAGAAATAGTACCAAAAAGATTAATGGTACATAATCTAATAGAAGATTTAGTGATAAAAATAACTCTAGCATTCACGTTCTTGCCTCTTGGTCTCACATAGTGAGATAATGTGTTGATTGTAGTTGTTGGTAGTATCAACTAGGCAGGATGTGCAACTACTAACTCTAGATGACAACCGTAGGAAACAGACTAACATTTATGTCATCTAGGCTGGACAATGAATTTGTTTCCTATTTGTTTTGTCAACCAAACTTCTACCTTCTAGATACTCTTTTTATAGTAAAATCTTCAAAGAAAAATGAGATCGTAATACTTTTCTATGTGAGAGTTTCGAAAAACTTTTTCCTATATGTGTGATGGTTGTTAATCTTTATAACTTTCTACAATTACTTCCTCATTTAACATCATTGTTCTAGGAGAGGTGAGGAACACGCCTTTATTCTGAAGCCAATACCCTTGGTTGCTGGAGATGTCAAATTGATTGGTGATAAAAGACCCCTTCCCTTGGAATCAAACATGGGAACATCTGGTAAAAATAAGCTTATGATACCAAAGATGAGTAATGAAAGAAATACTGTTACTGAAGATAAATATGCAATTTTAGTGACATTCAGATGCAATTATACAGGTTAATACCAACAAATTTGAAATTTTGTTTTATTTTCCTTAAGTGAGTTGTATAAAAGTAGAAGAGTTGAAGCATTATGATTGCAAAGAACCATTCTTTATATTGCACTTGCTTGTTTCTTTAAATAGAATCACAGCTGTTTTTGAAGAAGCCAACAAGTTGGAAACCTTGCAACATGATGAATCTGATGATCTCTGTTTCATCAAAAATCTCCAAGCAAACTTTTGGACCTCAAGGACGAGTGATATCTCAACTTCCTATTCAAGTTCATATTCTTTTTCCCAATCTTATTTATAAATTCTGGCGAATAATGACTAAATATTTGCCTGATTACTTTTTCTCCAAGTTATGAAAAATTTGGCCCGTGCTGCAGGAATTAATGCTTCAGGCAACAAATTCAACAGATGATGATCTTACTTTAACCATACTTGCACCAGCATCATTTACAGCACCACCTTCAGTGCTGTCTATAAATTCAACTCCAGCATCTCCCATTAGTCCATTTGCTGGATTTCCTGTGGTCATGGGAAGGATGACCAGTGACAAATGCAATGCAAACATTAGCATGCAGAGGATGAATTCATTGGCTTTATCAGAGGGTCAGGAGGAGAGCAGTGATCAGGAGCTACACTCAACAAGCTCCCTTCGTGGATGTACAGCTCCAGTTCTTGATGTCATTAATGATTCGGAATTGGGCTGTACACATCTTTGGCTGCAAAGCACTGTTCCTCTAGGGTAATATTGATCTTTAAAATCAGCATATACACTACAACTGATTATTGAATTGTGTTCTTTTGTGACATTAGGTGTATTCCTCGCCGATCAAGTGCTAAGTTCAAGCTTGAGTTGCTTCCGTTGAAGGATGGAATTATAACCTTAGACACCTTGCAGATAGCTGTTAAGGAGAAAGGTTTGATCCAACACCTGAAATGTTACATGCATTGCTATTTACGATTCTATGAAGCATATCTAGGATGACTTATTCCAATTAAAGTATAATTATTTTTCAAAGGTACAGGTATTGTTCATTAACAAAAGGAGAAGAAAACTGACATGGTCTTAATTGAGTCTGATGTCTATATTGAATTTCATAAGCTTCCAAATTTAACTTAAACAATGTTGTATGTAACTACATGTTAATATCATATGTAAATTCAATTTTGCATGGCATAATAATAGGATCCGTCCAAAAAGGAACATGGTGATGTGTTAGAGTTATTTTTTAAAATCTGAACCATTTTGAAATATTTTACACAATTCATCGTCAATGAACATAACTTTATTTTGTCATGTTTTGACGCAATTCAACTCGATTTAAATAGACTTTAAACTATTTGTTCACATTTAACATTAAAGAGTGATTTTGGTGTATTAGTTACCAAACCGGATGCAATTTTATTTTATAGATGTTTGATTTTATATTGTTGTATATGAAGTTGATAAACAATCATAGTTTTATCAAACTAGAGAAAACAGGACTGAAAAATGATAGACAATAACACAAGCAATCTGAAATGAGGGGTACATGGCACGTCAATGTTTTATGTAATAAAATAGAGACAAGAGCCAACCTTATTTACATTACGAGGGGAAACATATGCTTCTTGACATTGGTGACGTGTGTTATGCCCTTTCACAACAGGTCTGATATATGTGCCTGAATACTCATTGAAGATTCATGTTACTTCCAGCGGCGTTACAACTGGAATTCCGTAAATTAATTCAATTCGCCTAGAAACAACCTCATGATATTTTGTCCTTATTATGTTGGCATTGACTGGTTGTTCTGCAAGGAAAATGAGCTGCATCAATGTACGAGAGTCTATAGCATGGATTCAGCCTTTTAATACACAGGAATGAAAGAACAATAAGAACACCGAGGACCGCAACAATTTGTGGCCAACACCATTCACCAGAATAGAAAAATGTGTTCCCCCATAGCCTGCTCCATAGATGAGTCCAGCTGCCCAGCAGATCATTCATTCTATTGGAAAGTCGTGCACCATATGTTCGGCCTAGAGGGAAGGGATAAGCTTATGCGTATAACATTGTTTATTTGTTCATAACTGCAGAAGGAAACGACAAGCTTGTTATTGGCATTGGCACGATACCTTTTGGAAGTGAGGTTCCTAAAAGTCAAGCTCCTTTGAAGATTGCATTTTTTTTTCATGATAGACGTAATGCGCATCTTGGTTCTTGGCAAAATAGGCAATTTTTTAGTTCACATGTATTGATTCTAGAAGATATGAAATCAGTAACCTGGTATTCCGTGTGTAGGTTCTCAATTTTCAGGTGCTTTTCGTGTTTATTTATCCTTTTTTTCCAAAAACTCGCATACTTTTTTTTTTGTATGGTAGATGAAAGCACTGTATTTGTTTTTGGATTTCCATCAGTCCAACACTAGAATAATTTAGATGACGAAGATCTCTTCGCGCATTCTGGGTCCGGTTTTGTTTCTCGTTGTTGAACATTTTGAAGGTAGGACCCGTGTGATATGTAAGCGAACAAGAGATGCTTCCACAGAAGCCATCTTCACTTTTCAGGGATGAGCAGCTCTATAGTTAAGACCTTGATGATGTGCAAAAGAACTTTGTGTTTGTTGGATGATAGTACGAAGATTTGATTTATAATATATAAAAAAAAAATTTAATTATTCAACTAAATTTTGTCAATATATGAAATTGTTTTTAACATGATATTAAAGTATTAGGTTGTGGGCTCTACCTAATTACTTAAAAATAACAAAAACATATGTTGAGCATGTGCAGGAGAGTGTTAGATGATAGTTTAATATCAGATATTTTATTAATGAAGATTGAGTTTATAATATAGTGAAAAAAATTTTAATTACTTAGTTGAATTTTATTGATATATGAAATTATTTTCAATCGTGTTTATTGTAAGTTATTTATTATACAATCATTTTTAATAATGATAGAGATTTAAAGTTAAGTAGTAAAATAAATAAAGTTAAAATTATATATTAAATTATGAAATAAAAATTTAAACATGAAATTTTATTTTAACAACAATATAAACAAACGGATTATTTAAACCCGACATTGTCACATTGTGTGATTGAGCTAACTCCTTCCATCATCAAATGCCAAGTGCCTGTCAACAACAATCGTCGCAACTCAGCATGGAGCCAATACATGGAAGGTACTAGTTTTACCGGTTTAATGATAGTGGCAAAGATCTTGTTCGATAATAAGATATTTTAGTTTTAAAAATCACAAAAAGTTAGAATTTAAAGAAATGAAACAAATAAAATTAAATTTTACTATAAGTTATATATAAAAATTTATATATAAGAATTTATACAATAATCTACGTAAACAAATTGTGCAGAGTTGATTTTCCGGTTACCGAAATGTTCTCAATCGAAACCAAGATATATCGATTGGTTAGCTTCCGTCGGAAAGAGTTCCAGCTAATTATTGTGTTCATTTTGCGTCTTTGCGTTGGCAGTAGTTTTTAGAAAGAAAAAGATAACATTACCGATTAACTAAACTAAAAAAAAAAAGAAGAAGACAAAAATAGACCAATAGAATACGGTGCAGTTGGTCTTCTTTTTTATAATAAAGTATATAAGAAGAAATACGATGAAAATATGGAACAGACCCTTGTATGCTTGTAGACAGCACAAAAAAGACAAAAGAGAGACCCTGTGAACTGGAATACCACCAATACCATCGTTCGTTGCAAATTAGACGTATTAAATTTTTGTAGGAAGATATATTCTTAATTAGCTTATGAATTTTTTTATTTAAACGTATTAAAATTTTAGGTGTATGTTTATTTAAATAAATATTTAGCACCTAACCCGTTTTAGTCCATTAATTTGACTCGATCCATCTTCTCCGAACAGGGTTAAGCTTTTAAAAAAATAGATATTTTGTAACTCATTTAAAAGAAATAGTTTGATAGTGAATTACCCTCAAAATCACTAATCCTATCCATTGGCGTCCTTTGTGCAGGAGTATCCTCTAAAGGTTTGAGAGACAACTACAAAGTTATTTATTTACCTAGCTCCTGCATTCTAAGTCCTACAGAGCATTAGAATTGTGACACAATTAAAAGAATTCGAATTACGCAGTGAGAGAAGTTTGAAATCGCTTTGACCACTATGTACACTTATTCATCGCAATTTTGATGCCTCTTGCCCACCAACACACACCTTTGCATGACATGCAAGCAAACGGCGCCTGTGTGTTACCTTGTTACATTACAAGTTTTTCCATTTTTTTTTACATATTGCTGGTTGGCGTTCAAACGCTAGAGACAGTTTTTTTTCTCATAATGATGTTATTGTTTTCAAGATTTAAACTTGAAATCTCATCCATGATATTAAAGTGAAACATCATCTACGCCATCCTACTCTTAAAAACAGCAAGAGCGCAAGAGGTCAGAGTAGCCCTTTTCTTGAAATGACGAGTTATTTTTTACCAGACGTAAGCATAAGGTTATTGGCTTATATCATTAAAATTTTACACAAGGTATTTTACTACAGATACAGAGTCAAGGTGACACTCAAAATTGAAAAAAAATAAACCTTATGTTAATATAATCTAGAATTCTATTGCACCACTGCAGATGAAGATTACATGATCCACCCTTAATATTTACAATGCCCTTATTATTTAATACAGAAACACAGCGAATCAGATAAAAATTAAAAAGAAAAGGCATTATCACATTTCCTAGTATTCGTTCAAATAAGCAAAAACAGCTTTCTAAACCCTAAACCCTTAAAAAGAAAAGGCATTATTATCACATTTCCTAGTATTCGTTTAAATAAGCAAAAATAACTTTCTAAACTTTAAACCCCAAACTCTAAATCCTAAGCCTTAAAAAAAAAACCTAAACCCCAATCACAGATACCTTAAAAGTTTTTAACCAAGATCTGTCAAATAGATATACAATCAAAAATTGACAAATTATAAGTATATTAATTAAATACACAATCAAAAATTGACAAATTACAAGTATATCAATTAAATACACTATCGAAAATCGCAAAGGGAAACATGATCTGTAGAAAAACCCCAATCACTCCGGTAGAAGACCTTCAAGCTGATAGCTGCATGCATTTGGTACAGATAAAAATCAATACATTAGGTCGTTGAACACATGGGAAATTCCATTCCTGATGAAAGTTCAAGAAAAAACTAATCTTTGGTGATGGGTAGGTACTGCCTCAAATCCACCTCCCTGACGTTTGACCAACTCAAAAGGCATATGGGTCCCTAGAATTCTGTCCCAGATCGAGAAAAAGGGTTGAGAATAGTTGTGTTTCAGGCCTTGAAGCTGATGGTGGATGTCATGGTATGCAGTATTGTTCTGAAAGAACACCTGTAAAAGGTTTCCAGGAAGCATAAGCCCACAATGATCATCGACAGTCTTCATTGTGGCAAAGCAAAAGAAGAACACAGCTGTCCTTGGTGTCATCCCTGAAGACAAGAATGAAATGCACCCACCAACGGTATCCAGAAGAAGACCCTCAAGTGGATGGTTGTAAAGTGCTCCAATGGCGCAAGGAACAACGAGTCTATGATGCTGGGAATGAATGTGACGGTACAGAAACTTGTTATGGTGCATATAACGGTGTATAAAATACTGCCATGTATCCATAACAAACATTGCCACTACAATCTGAAGTACTTGGACCACAATTGGTGGCTGGGTGATGATTTCCGCAGAACCTGTCTGCTTTGTGAGCTGAAAGAAATAGCAGAGAAGGTAAATATCCTCCAGATGGGAAAACTGAAGACAGGCAGGTAACAAAATACCATAAAGGCAAGAAAGCATGTAATTGTGGTCTTGTAGTTTGAAAGGTAAAGGGAAACAAATAACACACATACCATACATGATACAAGTGAAACAGTGAGACTAATTGATTGAGCACGTATACATATGACACCAAAAGCAAATAGAAAGAAACTCTAATTTACCCTACTGAAATTTCTTTTGAGATATTATTAAAATTTGACTTACCAGCTCAATCACTGATAAGTTATCCATTGGAAAATTGGGTGATAATTACTATTTTCCATTTGTAAATCTTGGCCTTGTTTTATTATTCTTGAAAATCGTTATCCTTGAACTTTTGTAAAGATAACTCCCTTTGATCCATTTAGCCCATCTGGGTGACATATCCAATATCATGTACTGCTTATTCTCCTTCTAAGCCATTCATTGTCAAAAAATACGAAGTTGCAACTGGAGCTCACGTGCTCAGAATAAAGCATTGATTGCAAAATCAATCACACAATGATTAACACCAGTAAATCATCATATACTTGTTCATTTCAAGAGTAAATGTGTAATCGGATGATAAGTTATTAAATTATTTACATTAGGGTAAATAATGATAACACTACAGAGATCAACCTTATATCAA
This sequence comes from Amphibolis antarctica, assembly GCA_024699675.1. Lineage (NCBI taxonomy): Eukaryota > Viridiplantae > Streptophyta > Magnoliopsida > Alismatales > Cymodoceaceae > Amphibolis > Amphibolis antarctica. The sequence continues at coordinate 99,384 of JAMKPZ010000257.1, forward strand.
TCAAGATGTGGATTTATATTTAGTAATGAACTAATGATTATGAGTAGAATACTGCATCCTACAACAACCAATGTCTTAATTCCACTAACGTAAGGTTTGACAACATAAATCCTTTTCTTCTAAATATTCCATTAAGTTGTGAAAATTTTAATTTCTTGTTACCTATCTGACTAAATAATTTGTCTTACCCTACCACCTTTAGTGTCACCTAGATTAATTATCTTACCCTTACAGTGCATGAAATTGTCTTTTTATGGAGATTTTCTGTTATTTTACTTTTGATTGATGCAACTCATATTCTATTTCAAAAAAATCATTTCTTAATTTATCTATTATGGTATTACCCCTCATTTGTCTCAACATTCACTTATCCATTACACCAGTTTTTGCACATATTTATGTTTAGCAACCCAATACTCAATGCCAAGAAGGATATATTTTTGCACAAGAGTTGCTGCCCTAAGTGGCAAGAAAAATCCAAATACAGGAAAGCATGTCCTTGTGGATTATCTATATTATACATTTCTTGTCTTGCAGTCAAATGATTAAAGTATTCTACCATAAATTTTTCAAAATAAAACATCCATGACAGATATAAACCTAGTACAACTGCCTTGATGGGTTACTCCTTGGAGGGATTGCCCACATTCTTTGTTCAATCAATTTCTTTATTTACCCACGATATTTATTCTTCTGAGTTTACTTTTGTTTTCCTTTGAATGAGTGTTTCCCGCTTCTACAAGCAGAAAAGGATTAGGAAAAAAATAAATTGAATTACAAGAAGTCTCGTGAAGTACTTTTGGAGTTAAACTTCCATCTGTGTCCTTGCTTCAAGAACAAGAACCCCTTGTTTCATTCCCATTTCTATTTTCTATAATTATTACTTGAGTTTGGTGAAAAGACCACAAATCATTTTCTAATCACATCAATTACGCAATAGTGGATATTCCAAAAATAGATCTCATTAGGTTGACTTGCTGCATGAAACATTGTCGTAAACAAAAGAAGAAAAGAATGGGATCACTGTGGTATCAGCATTAAAATTCAGATTGAAGCAGGCCAACAAAAGCCAGTATACTTTCACCTAACATACAAAACAGAGATACAAGACTTTTGATAGAATATATCTTGAGAAGAACATATACAAGAGAATGGCAACAGCTATTTTACTTTCTGAACAAGTTGGCATCACATGCTTTGTAAACTTAGATACAGGAAATTGAACAACCAAAATGTTTGCGAGCATAGACAACAATGACAAATTGAATAGAAGGGTCCGTTAAAATAGTCCTACACAGATAAATATAGGAAATTAATTAAACTTAATATATAAAAAACTTTTCTATTCATCATTAATTTTTGAGATTAAATTTTAACATATCACCCATAGGCACTTGTAGACATAAAAAAAATTAAAAACAAGTTACAGGTGAGAGGAGTGTTAAAATAATCATATATTAATTGATTTTAAGATAAAATTTTAACAGAATTCTTTCACGAAGGCAACAAAGGAGATCGAGATCAGAAGCACACAAAAAATAATAAAACAAAAAAAAAGTACTCACAAAGAAAAGGGCTTGAGCGGTGACAGCCTGAAAAGCCTGTTGAACCAGAACTCCTCTGACGACCGAAGGCGTAGAAACAATGTTCTTCTGCTTTACCTCTTCCCTCGTATGCAACCTGAACCGGTCCAGTGGGGGCAGTAGCTGGTAAGCTCCAGCGTAGAGCCAGTATACCACGATGGGGGCAACCGTACCCATGGCCTCGTCGCTTAAATGCCCCTCCCAGAAGACCATCTTCGCCGGAGATGATTTCAAACCGCCGTTCACGTTTTATACCTGCTCAACAAATGAAACGGAACGGCAATACGTTTGAAACCGCGGGCCAGAAAACGTCAGACGACTTGTGAAGTCTTACGACTCTTACACTCTTACGTAGATTTTTAAATATAAAATAAATTTTATCAGTATTTAAATTGAATCGTAATCTTCTACTAATATCTATAAAAAATTAAATTTATAAATATTTAAATATTAAATTATTTTTTTTAATATTTACTCTCTTCGTTGAAATAAAATAATTTGATAATTTTAATATTTTAATTTAGAATTTAAGAGAAAGATAAAGTAAAAAAAATTTATAAGAATCAATCTTAATATATTTTTATCTAATTATTAGATTGAACTAGAAGGCATTATCCCATTTAAATTTAAATTTTTTTAATTTTTTTTTTAAATCTATAATTAATACATTCTTTTAAAAATTATAACTTTAATTTTAATTTTAGAACTTCAAAAATCATGACTAAAGAGTTTTTTCACATATATATACATATATATATATATATATATATATATATATACGAGGGTACAAGTTCTATAAGCATCTACAGAAGTCAATTCCGTAGATGTCTATCAATCATGATCGATGATTGAAATTATGTAACTTAAAAGTTACTCTAAATTTTAAAAACACTCTTTCTCTTCACTTAAAAAGAGGTATATACACACTCTCTCTTAACTTTAAAAGTTCACTGTATATTTTAAATTGTTGTATTAATTAATTTTCATAAATTAATTAATTATGAATACAATGATTAAATTTGAAAGAAGTTTGTAGAATTTTTTATAAATAATTTGATTTTAATTATGTAGTGTTTAATTAAAATAATTTAGAGTGGATTTTTTTAACTTAACTATTAGGGTGGATTTTTTTTAAAATAATTTAGCATGGGTATAGTGTTAAATAATTTAGCATTAACTTAAATAATATAGGGTTAAGAATGTTAAGTATAATTATCTATTATTTTAAATATACTTATGTAGTGTTTTAATTTTGAACTATATGTCCTCATTGTTGTCTTTATTCAACAAAGTATTGGGGTTAGAGAATAATTGTAAGCATTCATATAGATAAAATTAATAAATTCACCTTTCACCGAAAAGCTAAATAAGATAAAAATACCCTTGAATTACAAATCAATCACTTATACAAACAAACATTCCAATCACTTAGCATTACAATTCAACAAGAAATCAGAAAAGTACAAGTTATCTTTGATTTCTCCTCCAATTTTGAACATAACTTATTATAGTTTCTGAAATTTGTTGACCAATTTGTTCTCCTAATTGTGTAATATATGCAACCTCTGTAGGAGATAACAAATCTTGTCCAGTCGACGTATGTGCCTGTTCACTTGTTGATTGTTGCTGTATATTTGTAACTGGTGCATTAGAAATGAATTTCTTATATTCAACCATTGTAAACGATCTTGTCTTGAAGGATTTTTTGAGCCACTGATTCACATCATATCCTATGCCCAATATCAACTTCACAAGACTGATTCTATAAAATAATTTTGAATGTTTGTACTGTATGGAATCCAAAAATAGTGTGCACCAATTCAGTTTTATTTTCTGCATCATAGCATATGTGGCATATAAACAAATTCTCTCGATATGTTCATCATACCATTTCTTCTGAAAAATCTGTGCTTGCAAAATTTTGGCTACAAATTTCGCTTTGTCATTGAATTCATCAACATAATGTAATCTACCATATGAATGAGAGGTTCTTGTTATCGAACTGATATTCCAATCTAGCAAGTTCAAAGATGTTCTATCTAATTGTACACCCTCATTTGTCAATTTAAGAGTATCATATACCAATTGAGGAGTGATTTCAAAATAGTGTTATCAATGTTGCTAAATAATCTGTCTTCCTCAACATGCAAGTTAGCATAAAAAGCAGCTATCACTTCTCTAAATACATCTAACTTACAGTTTGTTGGTATTATGTCTAACAGACCTTGAAACTGTAAGAGATCCTTGATCTCTTGTAAATCTTTAAAGTTTATAGGTCTTTCATATAGTATTTCAAGATTCAAAAATTTATGGTAATTGTCTAGACATTCCTGATTTCTAAAATAGAGATTTTCCACTGAAATACCTTCCTCAAGAACAGAATGTGAAGCGCTTAGCAAATCTTCAACATTCTCTGTCTGTGACTGAGACATAACTAATCTCAACTTATTTTTATTCTGCACCTCTGAAGTCTCTTGTTGCTGATTTACATACTCCTCTTCAGCTTGCAAATTAAGAGATTCTTCTATAGTTTGTTGATTAGAGATTGTTGGAGGACTATAATGCTCTTCCATTAAATCTGAAAGTTGATGTTCTGTAGCTTCCTTCACAGTTTGTTCATTAACTGACACATGCTTAGAAACTAGTTCTTCTATTTGTTGTAACTGTAATATTTCTTCAACCTGTTCCTTTGCATCAGTCTGAACAGTTGCATCACTTTTTTTTGTCTTCATGCTCTACAAATGTTCACTCAATGTCTGAGAATCACTTGTGTCAAAAACTTCTTATTGTTCTTCCATAGAGACAGATAGTGTCTACTGTAATTTTAAATTTCTCAAAATGTCTTCAATGCTGTTCGTCTGATCTGTTGGAGAACTGTTTGTCTCTGTAAAAATTGTTTCAGCAACAACTATAACTATACCATTTGATTCATCATTAATTCCAGTATACTTTTCACACTGTGGTGGAATATTCATTAACAGAGTATCTTCTTGCTTCCATTGCCTCATTAATTGAATATAAATTTGTGGAAGTCTTTCTTTCTTATCGATATACTTTTGCATTTCAGCAAAAGCTCAAAATCTATCATGCCTTTTATTTTTCAATACATACTCAGTAACATCATTCCTTTTATTTATCAAACTGAATAATGATGTGTCTTTAAAAACATGCTTTACACATAAGTCATGCACAACAAAACTTAACAATTTTGCTAGAATTGCATCAACTATAAATAGAGATGACTTTGAAATAGTCACTTCTCTTTTCTCAAAATTATCAATCACCTTTTGAAAATAACTCATTTCAAAAGATGACAAAAATATTTTACCTATCCACAGACCTTCATTTTCACCCTCATTGCTAGCAAACTTTGAACTGCTGCTTCAGCTATCTGAAGTGACAACTTTAACTTGTTTCTGTGCAGTGGTGACTTTAAACCAATCTTCAAACTCTTCAACCCTACTTTTAGGGGTAAACCGTTCTGAAGTTGACGTTGTGGATGGATGGGTTTAGTCTTCTTTAGCTTTGGAGCAGGCTTGTTATGTCTTCTTTCAGCAGGTCTTGAAGACTATCTTATTTCAAATGTACTGAGTGGTGTCATTGAATTAGCAAATGATTGTAACACATATCACTCAACACACCTGATATTGTGTATTTTTTCTCCCCACGACCATAATCGTAGTCGCCAATTCTCTATTTCTGCTTTTTTCTTCTCTTCAACAACAACTTCAAAAATCTCTAGAGAGAAGTCATACTTCGACTTCAATAGCTGTATCTCTTTGTCAACCTTGTCGATTTTGACCTGCCATGTATGTAGGAGTAGCGGTGGAACTTGAATGGTCGTCTTACCGCGTGTCATTGCTACGTTACTGTCATTGAAGCTTCTTCTCCAAGTGACACACCACACAACTGTCGGGAAGACTAGAGCATAGGGCATTACGAATTTAAGCCTTATATATGCTTAGAGATTGGGGGTTAAAGTTGTCAGATTTTTATAATCAGATCTTACTATAAAGATATTTGCTATTCAATAATACCTTTAGTCCTTAACTGAAGTTGTCATATCTAATTCATGTGATGAGAGAATCGGTGTTTTGTGTTAAATGACTGAACGATTGTATTAAAAGATCGACGTTTTAACATTCACACGTAACTTTTTAAGTTAAGCGCGTGCATTATACAGTATGGCCGTCAACTTAATATTTGAAGGGGTATAGTTAGGTAAATAACTGTTACATATGAATATAGTTCGTGAAAAATCACGGTAGAATGTCACGTGAAATTTTAAGTTCACACGTAATGAGAGAATCGGTGTTTTATGTTAAAAAACCGAACGATTGTATTAAAAGACTAGTGTTTTAATATTCACATGTGACTTTTTAAGTTAAGCGCGTGCATTCTAAAGTACACGTCTAACTACTGAACATTGGAAAACCACTTTTTAAGTTCATATGTATGCTTATTTAAACGTTGGAAAACCACTTAACAGTTTTCTACAAGGATAGCAAGGTTATTCTTAAAGCTTTATGTGAATTTGTGTGCACTAAACATACTTAAATAATAATAATAATTTTTGTTATAGAACGTTAATAATAAATTCTTCATCAAAATAGTAAAGATAATTAATCAAAGAACATTATCCTTAACAATCTCCACATTTTTTTATGACTACAAAACTAAACATATATATTAAAAAGATATATGTCACCAAACACAAGTCCTGACCTGAACAAATTTCAATATTTCAATATATTACATCAGTTTATTTGTAATGTAAGCTTCCTTGTGTCATACTTTTCTTCATGCATCATCTTCCCTGTTTTATTAACGAGTACCTGTATTAGGGCAAGTAGTTATGTAATGATCTAGTTCCACACACCCATGACACATCCTTCTCTCTTTTTGGGTGTTAATTTCTTCAATGGAAGCTTTTAGCCGTTGAGAATGGGCAGGTCTTCCTTTGGATTTTTTTTTGATGTAGATGGATCATTCACTACAAAACAAGTTGGTAAATCAACTGTGGTGAGGTTATTTCTACTTTGATCATCTTATGTATACTGCACACGTAATCCACCGATTCTCTTCAACAAATCATCAAAAGTTGATTTCACTAGTGCATACTATTTTGTTGAAGTAAAAGTAGTGTCCACCAATTTGAATGCGCTAGACTATAAGTCTCATCTCATGAGAGGAGTAAACCTATGACAAATACAAAAAGATGTTTCATCAGCATCAATTATGGAAATAAAATTCTTTGATGAATATAATAAATATACCCGTCAACATGATCTGGTGGTCCACCAATAGTGCTACTGTGGTATCTGCAGTGAATGGTCCATCTATGCAATATATATTTACTTGGTACGTGAGTGATCTGTTTCTTCCATAATACAGAAAAGATATGATGACAAAGAAGACCTTCATTTTCAAATTTCTTGCATGAATAGCATACATTATAATTGGTCTTCATATTCAAACTGACTATTTTAGGTTTTCTTGACATCATTGGATTCTAAACTTCAAAACAATATTGCACACCTACTTTGCTTATTTTTTTATTAAGATACATCAATCTTTTTCTCATTTCATCTTGAAAAAATCTTCCTTGTATAACTTGTAGCAACCTGAATTTCAATTGAGGTAGAGAACAGAAGTGTCAGCTTTGTTGTCAAAATAATTAAGTCTTCATATTCCTCAGGTTGACGTCTTGCTTTCAATGCTCTTTTATATTGGAAAACAAATTCTGAAATAGGAGTATGAGAATGCACATATCCATCAAAAAATGAATTTACGCTCTCAAACCTTTGACTTGTGGTCATGCCTACCATAAATATATCTTTCATATAGCATGAAATCTAATGCTCTCGGATGATATACATGTAATTCAACCAAGAGTTACCATGCGATGTTGAATATTTAACTGTCAATAATTCTCATTCATTTTCAAACTCTTCAGGAGTCCTTGCACCATATATACATTTATTGTAATCAACCTTGAAGTTGACATCAGTGCGTATCTTTGGGACATGACTAATGGTATTTCGGCCAATATGCCAAGAACAATAATGATGTACAGAATCTGGAAAAACTTTAGGAATAACTGCACACATTGCATGATCTTGATCTGTAATAATGGCCTTTGGATTCTTGTCATACATGCAAGTTTGGACTATACTAAACAACCAATGAAAGGTTTATTTTGTCTCATCTACTAGTAAAGCACATCCAAACAATGTGGACTGCTTGTGGTGATTTACTCCAGTAAATGATGCAAAAGGCATGTTGAAATTATTGGTCCTGTAAGTGATGTCAAAAACAACATCTCCAAACTTCATATATGCTTCACAAGCCCTTCTATCAGCCCAGAAGACACTTCTGATTATATGATCTTCATCTAATTCAAAACAGAAGAAATAATTTGGATTCTTATGACTTTGTTACTAAAAATACTGTACTATCGTCATACATTCATTATCCATATTATTCTTTCACCTAGTCCTATTAAGGTGAATAACTTGATCAAGACTAATATTTTGTTGTGACATATTTAAAAGAACATTTGCCGCTTTGGAAGGTTGAATGTCACATTCTGAGAGGGTATTCAGTAACCCTTTTGATACAGATGATATCTTTTTATGAGATATTAACATCTTCAATTTTGCAGGTGATGCAAGAATATGATTATGCTCTTTGACAAATTTCTCGACAACCTACACATTTAATTCATTGCGCACCACATAAAACATTGCAGCACAACTCTCCCGGATGTCTCATTGTCTGCCCACATCACTTCCTGAGCAACATTTATCATTCATGTCCTTATGTTTCTCTTTATAACAAACAAAATTACGTGCTACTAATTCTCCACTGACTTTTGATTTTCTAAACCAACTTTTTCTAATAGCAAAACCTTTCTTCATTGCATATGTATTATAAAAATTATATGCATCATCCTTCGAAGAAAATTTCATGGTATGGTATGGACTTGCACTTCTTTCTCCTTCTCCATTTGGATGGCTAGCCGACCCTTCCATTCTAATATTGAACTCTAGGTCATCAAGCCCTTGCATTTCAGAATAGTCCTGTTCGAGCCATTATACTTGTTGTTTATCATCCAATAGCTTTTGACAATTCGAGAATGGTCGATTCTTTAATTAAAAGTACGACAATAAAGGAGTGAGACTTTGAAATTATCAACCACTCTATAAAGTTAACGTTGCAACATTTAATTAAAGTTATTAACCACTAATTATCAACCACTCTATAAAGGTGTACATATTATGACTTTTAAATTACCAACAGACTAAGATAATTAACTTTAAATTTCAAAGTACATTGATAACTTTACAGAGTAGTTGATAATAATCTTAGTCTGTTGCTAATTAACTTTACATAGTGGTTTTTAATTATTAATCACTCTATAATCATCAACCATTCTATAAATGTTAATTTGAATATGTAATTATCTATTTACTTTTACATCCATCTGTTCTTTACAGAGTGGTTGATAATTAAAGGTAACATTTCAGATTAAACATTTTACTTTGTACTTAATGTAATTAATAGTTTGTCGGACTAACTTTTTTTCCAATAAATGTTGCAAACATTTTTCCCCCAATAAATGTTCATTCATATTAAATGAAAGTATAATCAATGTACTTAATAAATCAACTTTTAATAACATGAAAGCACACCTGTAACTCGTATCCAACGCTAACTGACGTCCTTCCTTCTTCCATTCGATAACTTTAAAAAAATCGAGGGAAAGACGAGAGGACTCCGGGGAGATGAGGAATCACAGATGACTTTGATTAGGGAAAAAGAATTGCAAATTGCCAGTATTGCAAATCGCAAGTGACGAAAAGGAATCGCAAATCTTGCAGGTGATTTTTTGTGAAGTTTTTTTGTGTTAAAATAAATTGACTGCTTTTACGTAAGTATCATCGACCAAAGTTTTTTTTCGAACACTCTCTCTTAATCCAACCACCGTTAAACATTGATCTAACAGGTACCTACATAATTAGCTTCTATAAGCACCTATATAACCATTTTTCCCGGTATATATTTATATATATAGTTGTATATATATATATATATATATACCATTCTTCGTACAAATCATTTTTTTACGTGGTAGGGCCTATATTTTCGTAGCCTCATCGTTAAATTTAATGAGACTGGACGGTCCTATGTATTTGTGTGTGTGCATGTAATGACAAACTTTTTTCTCTATTAATTAATTTTAAATAAGTTAAATTTTAGAAAATACTTATAAAATTAAATATAGAATACTCCCATATTGATTTAAAAATATCAAACTTAAATTTATATAATAATATAGTAATTGATTTTGAGTTAATAATTTGTAGTGTAAATGTAGAAAAATTGACATTTATAAATCTGAGAATAATATAAGGTTCATTTGTATATGTCGGAGATATAAGAAATAAAAATTTAACACTATTTATGTATGTTGTAGAAATTTAAAAGAATTAATTTTAAAAATTTATATTTTAATATTTCAAACATATTTCTACATTTTTTCCATAGAAGTGTGTTGTAATGAAATTTTTGTAAATTGTAAGAATTTTTTCAAATCAGGTAAAAATTGACGAAAAAAATTTATACTAATAATGATGAAAATATTTTTTAAAATTTTCCTTTTCCAAAATTGTTAAAAGATACAAACCCTCACTTAACATTCTACAAACTACGCAACTTGGAAAATTTTTACCCAACCAAATTGGATATGGTCTTTTGAGTTCAAACTTCACATTTATGGATATAAATAAAATAAAATCGTGATGTTAATGTAGATCCTCCCCCTTATTGTCTAAAAAAACCCTCTAAAACTCTTTCTCCTTTTTTATACATAAAGGTCCTTTGGTTTCTCACCTCTCCACGATTTACAATTTACCGTGCATCTCAAGATTGCTTAATTAATTCACAATACACCACCAAAGTACACAATAAATACAACTAAAAAACTTTAGAACAAACATAGTCTTATAACTTTTTATCACATAATACTTAAAATTCTAATAAAAAATACATAAGCTTAAGATTATATAGTACAACTCATAGTGTTCCAATATATGCTTCTAGAAATTTTTCCAAAAAAAGCTCTCTTTTAAAATGTATAAATTAAATTTTAATTATATAATTATTTAATCCATGGTGTGTATATATATATATTAGTCTAATGTGAGTTATAGTCATTAAGATTTTGTTTTAAAAATCATTAGTTGAAATTTAACTAAAAACTAATAATAAGAGTCCATTTGTACAAACAGAATTAAGAGAGTGTTTGTGTCTAAAGAATTGAATTAAATTGAATTAGACAGAATTCAATTTTGTTCAATTCTTGTGTTTGTGCATTTTTAAAGATCAAAAATTCAATTTTTGATCTACAAGCATCTAAATATGAGATTGAGAATTCATTTCTCAACACTCTCCCTTGGAATTCATTTCTCTTCTTCACATGATTACTTCCCTTTCCGCTTCTCCTTCACATGACTACTTCCCCTTCCTCTTCTCCTTCGTGTGACTACTTCCTCTTCCCCTTCTTCTCCACATGACTATCATTCCCCTCCTTCTCTGTGTGACCACCCTTCTCCTTTGTGTGACCCACCTTTCCCCTTCTCCTCCGCACAACTATCATTTCCCTTCCTCTTCTCCTTCACACAACTATCATTCCTCCATGCAACTTGTCATTTCCTTTCTGAAATTGCATGACACAGCTTCCCTTCCTTTGCCATCATCGTCTTGTATCTTCGTCTTTCTCTATCCTTCTTCCATTCGATATAATTGCTACAAGTGAAAGACTTGATGTAGCAACCACCGTCTTCCAATCTTGTGAGGGCTCATCATCGTCATCCAATCCCTTTCCATCATCTTCTCTCTCTGTCCATCTTTTCGTGTGAAGTGTCTTCTTTTTTTGTTCGACAACCAGTGTATTTTTTCTTTAAATACATTTTTATATTAAAAATGTAAAATAATAAGATAATGTAATTGTTATTATTTCATACTTCAATTTTTAACATGCTTATTATATTTTTAATATTATATTATGTACTTAACTTTATTAATATGATGTTTATATTACTTATTTGATGATTGAATACGAAAATCATATATTTTATCCTTTATAAAAATTATATAATGGTAAACAAAAAAATTAAATTAAAAATAAAATAAAAAATATTTAACATTTTTTAAATTCAATTCTCTTTAATTCTTATTACGTACAAACACCTATTTTTCTAATTCTCATCAATTTTATTGAATATACAAATATCTTATTAATAAATTTATTTCTCACTAATTTAATTCTAATCAAAAAATAAATTCTCATCAATCTAATTCTGTCTAATTCATTTCACACAAACATCCCATAAATGATAATTCAAATGTTAGGAATGTAATAAGTGCTGCTGAAAACAAGCAGCTAATCAGAGGACACGTGCTGAAATTCAACCATATGTATGACAATTTCTTATGGGGAATAACCGAGTCTGCGTCTTGTTCATCAGAATATTTACAGTGTAAAATAGCTAGAAATAATTTGCCATGCTTCAGCAAGCAGTATAATAATATACAACAGGAATTGATGTGAAGCTGATATTAATGACATCATTTCCATCGCTTAGCGTTTTTCAAACCTTTGGATTTTGTCTTTGCTTGCTGAAAAGCCATCATTTTCTGTTTCTTTCTTGCTAGTTTCTCCTCCTGTAAAGGGTATTGTAACCAGTTTAATCCAGCTAATCAGTTTCAGCAATCATTCCAGTGAGAAATTTAGCATAAATATATTCTTTAATTACCTTCGACATTTTAGACTTGGCTTTTACATTGGGACCTTTCCCCTCTATCTCAGCCTCCCGCTCAAGTTCTCTTTCTCTTGCATCCAAGTTTTTCTCTAGGTAATACTGCCAGAATTTATTGTTAAAAACAGCCAAAATAACAGATGGAACCAACAGCCCCTTATGTATAGTAATAGACATCAGCTATGGTAATATAAGGTGGCTAGGAGGTAAAAGAATGCTCACGACCTACCACTGAGACACATTTTAATATAAAATAAAACAAAAGGAAAGTTGCAAGTTCCTCATGTTTGGACAGAGTGTAATAAGAAGTTTGCAAAAATTATATAAAATTTAGAGAATAATTCTCTGAACAAAGAGATGTGTAGGACAGCTAAAATCTTTAATTTTCTTTAATAAAATATAAATTATCTGCAAGTGAACTAAAGTAAAAGAAAGAAAAACCTTTTAAAAGAATATATTGATAATATAATTACACACTCTGTTGTCTCCAATTCCTTCATTTATGCAAACAAGGCCAACAAAATGACTTTGCTTTTTCGAGAAAGAATAGAATGACTTTTCTTTTCAACACAGTTATTATAGAGCATGCTATAAGGATAAATATGGTCCCAAGCATTTAGTGAGAGCAAATGAAGTGTAGCTTTAAAAACAATCTCCCAGGCTTTAGAAGTGTGGCATGTTATTCATATGAAAAACTACACTGACACGAGTTTGGCTGGACTGAGGATATTGAAGCTTCAATCAGTGTTTGCAACACAAATGGGGGGCACGATCAACCTTCCAATCAAAATTGACCATCACAAACTCAAGGTGAATATGGTATATTAAAAGTGTCCGACCTTTTCAGTTTAGGTACTACAATAGGTCAAAGTCCTGGTCACCCCATTCTCCTTGTGAATAACTGCATTAGAACGTAGACTACTGATAGAGACACAACATTGCACAATGTCGATTTTTCTCCCATTTATGTGCACAAAAGTGCCTATATTCAAAACTTAGTGAAGGGTAAACAGGTCCCTCTGGTTACAAGCTCTTAAAAAGAAAGAATGACACATCTATATTTTGCAAAAGGAACATAAAATAATCAGTGTTCCACCTTAAAATAATGAAGGCACTAAGAAAATCTGGCTGAATCAGCACACTTTTTTAATTTTCTAAGTAAATATTGCAACTCAACCTATATAGCTTTGACAACTCAATATATACACCATACAAAGGAACATTCAACGTTGGTTAGAACTTGGAAGTACAAGCACCCTGCTGAAAAAGTGAGATAAACCTTGTGCATAATTAAGCATGAAGACCTCGAAGTAGTAGCAAAAAGGACTTATACCAAGACATTGCATGTAAAAAGATATGCTAGCCTCCAAAAAAATAAAATGCTTCACACAACTTAACTTACATTGTAATCCCCAGCATAATCCTGAAGGGTACCATCCTTGACTTCCACTACTCTATTTACTACTTGTCTTATGAAGTACCTATCATGAGAAACAGTGATGACTGTACCCCTGTACTCTGCAATGGCCTCCTGAACAAGTGATGCAGAATATTTACTTAACTTCTTTATAGTTATTAAAATGACTAAACAATATAAAATCTGGAAGATGACTCACACCTCAAGCATCTCTTTAGAAGGTATATCCAAATGGTTGGTTGGTTCATCCAGAACAAGCAAAGTAGAAGGTTTCACCATGAACTTGCACAATGCAAGCCGTGCCTGATTTATCAAAAGACAAATTGAAAATTAAATAATTTTTTGAAAAAAGTAAAATGAATTTCAACATCCTATCTAATCCGACATTTTGAATTATATACCACAAAAAAACAGAAACATGAGAAAAGTGTGGAACAGAAATTAACATCTAAGATTTTCAAATTTTTTTCAACATCACGGTTGACTCATTGAACAGAAGAAGACTGAAACACTATGGGCATTTAAGAAAAGCGTGATTTAGATGGCTTTTCTCAACCACTAAGAAGTGCAGCTTTATCTAAGAACTAAGAATTTAGAATTTTACATTTTTCTTTACCACCATGATTGATTCATTGAACATAAGAATGTGATGCAAGGATCACTTAAGGAAAGATGGTTCAGATACCTTTTCTCCGCCACTAAGAAGTGCAACCTTTCTCTCCAGCATGTCTGCTTTGAAGTTGCAACGCCCCAGAAGTCCCTTTATATCATCAGTTCTCCAATCCTCTGCCACTTCTTCAACAGTTTGAAGCACTGTTTTCTCCAAGTCAAATGCTTCAGCCTGTTCAGGTACAAAAGATTAACTTTAACTGCTTTGATCAATGCTAATGGGATAGAATCTTCGCTGCAACAAAATCTGAAGTGCGACACATTGGATACCTGGTTCTGTTCAAAATAATTAGGCAAGACATTATGCTCCCCAAGTACGATTTCCCCTCCTTTAGACTTCTCATAGCCCATAATAAGTCTAAGCAATGTACTTTTCCCACATCCATTTGGACCAATAATGGCAATTTTTTCACCTCTTTCAACTAAAAGATTGGCTTTGCAGAACAACTGGCACGTAAAACGTAATAAGTGAAAAACAATATTTGAGCAAGACATCAGTGAACAGTGATTGGCAACTCACGTCATCATCACCATGTCCAAATTCAAGATTGTTTATTGTGATCACAGATCGTCCGCTTCTTCCACGCTCGGGAAATCTAATTCTTAATTGTTTCCTTTGGAAAGGCTTTTCTACTTGACCATCATTTTGAAGTTTCTCTAGTTTCTGTAGGTAGCGTGAAAACAATTGCAGTCAATTATGCTAAACCTTTAAAAGCAATCACTTGTCACAAATTTGTATTAAGATTTTGGAGGCAGTAACATATTAGTATCATTATATCGATGCTAGAGTTACTAGTGCAAGAATAATGGCCTACCAGTTTCTGTCAAAAAACTATGATCACAGACCAAATTGAAGCCACAGATTGAATTGACCTCATTATTATTTTTCTCATTTTGCAAATCCAAAATTTATCAATTTTACCATTAAGAAGGTTCTCATACGTATTTTTCGGAATTTACCTTTTCTTCACTTGATGCACGTCCAGAATTTACTCCAGCACCAAGTCTGCTTATCAAGTCCTTTGTATGATCAATTTCCTTTTGCTGCTTCTCCCATGCTGCATACTGTGCTTCAACCCAAACTGCCTTTGCCAAAACGTACGTGGAGTAATTGCCCGTAAACGTCCTAGAAACTCCCAAGTCAGTTTCAACAATTTTGGTGCATAGTTGGTCAAGGAAAGCCCTGTCATGAGATATGACAACCATCGGCACATCTTGCATGCTAAGGTAACCCTCAAGCCATTCAATTGTATCAAGATCGAGATGATTTGTAGGTTCATCCAGAAGAAGCAAATCTGGTTCCTGCATGTCAGAATGTTTTACTTTTACTTTTGAATCATACTTCAAAAAACAATCGTGAAAAAATGAACAAGTATGTCAGAATCACTGTACAGGGTCAACACATAGAATCACAACTAAAGGCCCACATTTCACAAATATGAAGCCGCAACAAATATGAAGTCAGTATTGAGCTATTATGACAAACTCAATAAGAATGACATTTGAATATGAGGTTCTCATTGTTGAATTATATAGTCTCACATTGAAAAATAATGTGGTGAACTAGAACTCTTACAACACTTGTGAATTCTTTCTCACTAACCAATTGATTTTAATAAGGTAAATCTCATCATGGTATTAGAATCAATTCACACATGTCACACATAAAACGTCAGGATAACTCCTATAGGCTTACAAGCATGGAGGCATGTTGGATTTTATAGTTTCACATTGAAAAATAATGTGGTGAACTAAAACTCTTGTAATACTTGTCAACCTATCTTTATTAACCAATTGATTTTAATAAGGTAAATCTCATCAATCCTGAACAAGGCAATGTAGTCTGATATACACATGGTACTCAAGGATTAAAAACTAAGCAGTACTCAAGAAAAGGATATAATCTCGTCGTATAAGTACCTGAAGCAGAATCTTGCCAAGGCACATCCTCATCTGCCATCCTCCACTTAACGATGCCACCAAACGTTCTGAGTCCTCGGGCGAGAACCCAAGCTCTGGCATCAATTTATTGATCTTCACATCCACAACACTAAGACCAAGATCCTGTGCCCTCCTCTGCAACAATTCCAGCTCATCCAGCAACCTTCCCATGAGACTCAAGTCATCCACAGTCGTCTCGAGCGCTCTCTGCACCTTCTCCAGCCTCCCAGAAATCTCCATTTCCTCCTTGAATGCGCTCTGGAACTCCTCTCTCACCGTCCGGCTCTGGCACACCTCGAACTCCTGACTCAAGAACGCGATCTTCATGTTCTCTCTCGCCTTCACCACGGTGCCAGAGTCGGCATCCTCCAGACCCGCGATAATCCTCATCTGCGTCGTCTTTCCGGCCCCATTCACGCCGACCAACCCCACCTTCTCCCCTCTCTTCACCTCCCAGCTAACGTCCTTCAGCACAGTCACGCCTTTGAAGCTCTTGCTGATGTTCTCCAACCTAACCCCCGAAGAAACACTTGAATCTCCACACCCAGACTTCTTCTTCTTCGTCTTATTCTTCTCCTGATCCGTTGACGAATCCATGAACAGAGATTCTAAATCAACGACCTCCTCCTCCTCGACTTCTGTGGCACTCTTCACAGCGACCCGCGCATAAACCCTGCTCTTTCTTGTTCTGGGATTGGTAAACGAAGTTCCCTTCTTTCCGACCGAAGTCTTGAGGCGTACAGGAAGGGAAACCCCTGGCCGGAGCATAGTTTCACTGTGGCCGGAGACGAAGGTGGAACCGAGTTCCATGCACCGTAGCTTCGCCGCGAGATCCATGCTTCGTCTGTGGCTCGATGGGTTTAGGCGCGCTACCGTACCTCAGAAAACACCCCGCCCATGGAGCTCCTCTCTCGGATGGCGTGGCCCCTATTAGAAGCGACCTAGGGAGGCGAAATTACAAAATTATACCTAAAATATATCCAAATCTACCGCGACGTGGCTAATTTTGCTTCGTAAGAAAAAAAAAAAAAAATTATTAAATTAAAATAGTCATTGAAATGATAATTCGACGATTATAAATTTTTTAAAAAAACCTTAAAATCTTGAATTTTAATCTTTATTGAAAAATACCATTCACACCTACATCTTTTTAACGTACTGGTAAAAAAATTGGTATATTAAAATAATTTTATTGTATTAGACTTCATTGTCAAGTTAAGGCACCATAGTCATCTGACACGTGGAATACGCGGAAGGGCCGTGTCTATTTTGTCTCCACAAGTTTGGATTTTATAAAGATAATCCTATTATTAAAAGCCACACATGACACATGGAGTCTATGGAGAGAGAGAGAGGAATAAAATATTTTTTTACAAAATATTCGCACAATAAAAAAATATTATACCAATCTTTGTCATTAAATCTCCCGCGTACATCATTAATCTCACGCGGCAAATATCTCCCACTCCCACCGTCCCACGACTCCGCCGCCTACGTACCCGTTGGAAATTACATGATTTATTTTTATTCTTCATTTTTATTTTTTATTTTTTATTTTTTATTCTTCAATAGATTTTTCTATTCCTTCGGTTCTTCCCATCGGCATGACGAGAACATTAAAAAAAAAAAAGTTGAAAGGTGTGTCTGTGTGACACATTTAGATGACCGGTCGCTGTCCTGAAAGGATCAATTTTTCATTTGTGTTGTCCCAAAACATCGTATTGTTACATGTGCTAATGTAAAATAATCGATGAACGTTAATATTCGATTTATTCATCGATTTCTTAAATAATAAATTAAAAATAAAAACAACTATAATAATTATATAAACGATATGTGTATTTTTTATTGACATTGTGTGTCTTGTAAAATTTCTTTTAACTAATGTTAAATTTGTAATTACGTAAAAAATATAAAATTATGTTTGAAATGTTAAAATATAAAATATTTATAATTTTTTTAAATTAATATTTTAAAATTTTCGTAACGTATACAAATAATCTTAACTTTTTTTTCATTTCCTAATTTTCTATTTTCTTTTTTATTTTTCAACTTTTTATTTTTCAGATTTTTAATGTGATCATCGATAATTAATATCTAAATCCATGTAGTGCTAAGCATATTTGTTTAGCTTAAATAATATTTTTAAGATATAATTAATGAGAAACATACTTATTTGCACATTTTTGAACAACAATAATGCAAATTCCTCTCGAAATCAATTTCTGACATTTATTTTATAATTTCTAACTTTCGGTTTTTTAAGTTTTTGTTGGTAAATTCATATTCTCCGGTAAAAGTCGTGTCAAAGAGTTAAAATATAAAGTTTAAGGTTTAAGGTAAGATTTTCGATGTTTCAAGAAACCCAAACATCTCTATTAATCCGAGTTTTTAAGTTTTAAACATTTCAATAATACATTCAAAGTTAAAGTTCTTTTCAAGATTAAGGGTCTTTTATTTAGTTCTAATTTTACGTAAGTTTTTGATATCATTATCATATAAATTT
Source organism: Amphibolis antarctica (assembly GCA_024699675.1). Taxonomy (NCBI): domain Eukaryota; kingdom Viridiplantae; phylum Streptophyta; class Magnoliopsida; order Alismatales; family Cymodoceaceae; genus Amphibolis; species Amphibolis antarctica. Next base: position 118,323 of record JAMKPZ010000257.1, read on the forward strand.
TCATATACAAATATTTGTCACAAATTTTACTATATTGTTTAAATACTAATTTTGTTTGATAACAAAGTACTTTAACTTCAACAATTATAAAAAATTAAAGTTAGAAAGTAGTTTTACAAATATTATTGAAATTATATAGTAAATTATAAAGTAAAAATTTATATATAAAAATTTATGTAATAATAATAATATGAAAAATTTAAAAAAAAATTAAAACTTCTTATTTTTAAATAAAATTATTATTTATTTTATTACTCTTAATTTCAACTTCAAAATCTTTGCTTGATTTGTCATATATGAAAATTTATCTAAAAAATGATTAGACCGGAAACGTTACTTGTTCTTTTGCAATATTGCAGTTGAGAGTTGCGAATATTTGTATATTAATTACTGTACTTCAAATGAATTTTGACTCTTTTCGCTGAAGGTTTTCAGGTTTTGTGTTTTAATAATTCATTTTCCATCTCTTAAGGTTTATTTGAAAATATTCGTAATAAATACAAAAATCTATCCTACCATTACGTTATGAGCAAATTTTTGAGATAACTTTTTTATTTTTTTTCCTATATCAAAAAGTTCTCGTATCATTGTCATGTTTAAATAATCCTAACTTTCAATTTCTAGGTTCTCTGCTAACATTCTTTTTTCTAGGTTTCTTTTAAATCATTTGGAAGAAAAAAAACATATCATCTCTGTGGATCATTTTTATTGGAATATCATTTCGACGTTCACCAAAATTTTATTTTTTCCTTGTTAACAACTTCAATAAAATATGATCCTTTAGGATTAATTTGTTGCAAATTTACAAGATTACGCTAAAAATACTTTGAATAAAGTTGATGGTTTTTGAGTTAGGTAAGATAATGTGTATTTGTTTAAAAGTAAAATTAAATAATATGAAATTTATATTTTTAAGAAATTATATGATATATGATTGAAAGTGTTTTGATATAATTTTTTAATGTAAAATATTAAAATTATTTTATAAATATTATTATAGATTAATATAATATATAATGAAAAATAAAAATAAAAAATAAAAAATTTAAAAACAAATAAGGTTGATTTCAATTTTTTTAATAAAGTTTACTCTTTATTACGTAAAAGAAAACATTAATAAAGAATAACGAAATTATTATTAAGATCGAAAATTCAAACCCCGGGACCAGGAGTCGCCTTCCGGATGTCGGTTCTCACGTGCCACCCTTTCCTCCTGACGTTGAAATCACATCCCATCCCAATCGTTCGGCGCAAGCTTCCATGGCAGAGACCAACCTCCTGCTCACAAGTGGTTCTCTCTACCCCCGACCCTCTCTCCGTCGTACCAAGTCCAATCTGTTCCTACTTCGTCGTTCTCCGATCCCTCCGCCGCCGTCGCCTTCCCGCTACTTTCGCCCCATGTCGACCACTTCTACTGCGGCTACTGCGGCTACTCCACAAGTTCGGCTCGTGGAAACCGCTGGTACCGGAATCGTTGTTACCTCTGCTACTGTTGTTACCACTCGTACTACTACTGCTCTTGCTACTGCCGTTACTGCTTTGATAAGATGGATCGTGCCCTTCGTCCTCTTTTGAGGAGGTTCCGTCGTTGGGGTTTGGCGTTCTTGTTTCTCACGGGGGGTCTGGTGGTCGCAGAGTGCAAGGACGGGAGCATCGTCTTCCGGTTCCAGAAGGATACTGTGATGGAAGGAGACGAAGCAGCGGTTGCAGGGGATTTCGGTGAAAAGACGCAGTCTATGATGGTGGATGGGGATCCTGATGCCGGGATTGCTGTCAGCAGCGGGCCGAGGGAGGGTTTCGATGACGAGTGTATGGAGGTTGATGATGCGGTTACTAACAGAGGAGATCTCAGCGAGGTTGGGTCGGTTGGAAGTGATTGCCTTATTCGTGGCGAGGACGAGGAGAAAGTTGATTCGTGCTCAGAGGATCATAATTTGCGGGGAGAGGGAGGCCCTGATCTGGAGATTGAAGATGCTGGACCTGTTGTGGATGGATGCGTGGAGACGAAGATGGTTAAGACGGAGCTTGATGGGGATGGAGGGGTTGTGATGTGGTCACAGGGACGCGAAGAGAATGCCTCCGCCGATGAAGATGCAGATATACGTGAAGGCTCGACTGGGGCATTGAACACCTGTGAAGTAATACCAGAGGTTGATTTCACAGTCATATTCTTCATTCTTTTTCCACTGTTTCTTAGATTGTTACTCGAAATTTAATAACTGATGTCTGCTTATTCTAATCGATGCCTGAAAGCTCACGACATCTTCGTGTTTCCATAATATCCATATAAATTCCCTTTCTGGTTATGGTCTTGTTTTTTTTCTGTGCCAATATCTCATCGGCACCGATCACTAGCAATCACTAGCAGTTTCAAGAGCATGTGCACTGAATTCAACTTCTATTTCGATATTTTTCATTTGCGTGTTAGCAAAATTTCTTCTGCTTTGAAGCTCTATGATTGATAGTCCATGTATTTAGGTGGGAAAAGTTGAAGTGGATGGATATGACGACAAAGGTGAACGACTTCTGGAAAAATTACTTACCAACAACAGCATAAACTCGAATGACTCAAAAGAGTATGCCTTTAAGCTTCTTATTGTCATTTATTTACTCGTTTTTGCACCAAAGCATATACACCAACGTGGCATGTTTCTTAAGTACATTCACATGGCACATATCTTTATATTATTAACTATGGTGGTATGGCACTCACTTTGACAAATACCATTGGGTATGATGTCTATGCCTAATTATCATGACAAATGCTACAACCCAGTTTTTTGATACAAAATTAGTTCAAAGTTTTAACATATCTTAGTCTGGACTTCTTTATAACCTGACAAGTGGAGATGATTTTGTTTCATATCAAACTCATTTTCAAGGTTTGGTCATGGATATACCATACTTAAACATCCCAATAAACCATTGACCTCAGCACATCTAACATAAAATCTATTAACAAGAAATAGAGTGATCCATCTATATACATCAACAAAAGTTCAGCTCCCATTTTGTTTGACGTGGGATTGGGCTGGCATCCTGTTACTCCTGAATTCTTTGGGTCCAATAAGTATCTCTATTTTAGGTGCTGGTGGATTTACGAGGAGTGTTGGCTTGTGAATACCACTATAGCAGATAACAAGGCATGACATTTTCCCTTCTCCTCTTCCCATCACAGTTCGAATTTCCTTAGCCCTTTTTAATGTTTAGTCTGACTGAAAATCAATTGACATTTGTGTTTATGGCCATATAAATACTAATAGAACACCAATTCCAAATTTAATCATTTCTAATCACTCTCTTTTCACCTTAAAGAAAAATTATCTTGTTTATCATTCATGAAGGAAAATATTTTAACATAAATTTAGGCCGGATTTAATATACCTGGAAGAAATTGCTGAATTGCAATAACATTGCATTCCTCTAATTTTTCTCAGTCAAAATTCATGTGATATATTTTTATTGGCATGCCTTCTGCCCTACAATGGATCAATTTGAGGTTTTTTGTTTAATTTTTCAAGCATATTACGTAACTACAACGTATTTCTGATTAAATTTTGTTTATTTTTAGGGATACAGTAGTACCAACACGGATATATCATCTTTCTTCTGGTGCAGCAATGTTGCCTCATCCTTCTAAGGTATAGTTTTCTAAAATAATTTCTCCTACTTCTGGTTTCTGGCAAACAATATCCAATTTTATCTGATAAGTTGTTTCTTGGCGTGATTTACAAGTATTTTTCTGGTTTTTTTAACAGTAAACTATTGTGAGTATCCATCACCAGTAATGTAGAGAAATAATGTCAGGTACTCACGGGTGGGGAAGATGCATACTTTATTGCCTGTAAGAATTGGTTTGGTGTGGCTGATGGAGTTGGTCAGTGGTCACTCACAGGTACTTTTGTTTTTATTTGTGATCAAAGCAAGACTTATTTTGCTTTTTTGGGAAAGGTGCACGTATACAATAGCTTCTACGTTGAATGCATTTGGAATGTAAAGCTAGCCCTGTTGTAAATTACATTTTCGTGTCTTCTTTTATTATGATAGATACATGATCCATGCCTTTGGACTAACATACTTTCTGCCATTCCATAGTGTAGAAAACTGTTTATGAATTATATAGATCCATAATGTGGTGTACTAAGGACATCCATAAATCTATAATTTTAAAACGGTCAAGTACGTGGCATGAATATCCTTCCTCATTTATTTGTCAATTGCATTTAATGCAAATGGCATAATAGATTGTCTAAAACATCGGCTTAATTGAAGAAATGAAGAAATGAATGTTCCAATTCATGAAATTCCATTTGTAGTCTAAATTTTATAAAACATTTGTTTTATAGAAGAAAAAGAAGCATATACCCCTATAGTTGAATTTTCATGAACAGTATAAATTATTGTCACCTATATTTGGTGCTAAATCATCTGTCGCATTCCAGGGATAAATGCTGGATTGTATGCTAGAGAATTGATGGATAACTGTGCAAAGCTTGTGGAGGGATGTCAGGGAATCCCAGGAAAACCTGATGAAATCCTGAAACAAAGTGTTGTTGAAGCACATTCTCCTGGGTCATCCACAGTGCTAGTTGGTTTTTTTGATGGACAGGTAGCCTCTTTTATTTTTGAAGATTAATTTTATTCTTGAAGTGGCTTGTGTTGATATTAAAAAAAATCATCATCACTTTGCACTTATGGTCCAATTGATTTCCATTAATCTTTCATATTTACATGTATTGGGTTGAATAACCAAAGTGTTGGCATGTAAAAGAAAAGGGTTCACAAGCAACAAGGATATGCTGTGATTTCTCTGCCTGTTTCACCATGCCTCTCACATCACCCCACCTGCCATTGAGTGGCTTGCTGGCGATGTTGCCACTATAAAAGGCTAACAGCCTCAACGATGGGAAGATCCTGGAAAAAAAGAGAAAAGAAAAAGAAATTGAAAGGAAGATCAGAGGAAGAAGAGGAGATGACTGTGTTGTCATGAATTCAAGTCCCACACGACAAAGAAATGAGAAGGTCAATGTCGTCCGTTCTCCTCTTCCTTCTCCTTCCCTTTTTTCACTGCTTCCCTCAATTTGCCCCTCCCAAAATGCCCTGACTATGATGCAATTGCGGGACAGGAACCTCCCGCATCTGCCCAAGTGTTGCCCACCTTACCTCCCTTGCTGCTCCAAACACCCCTGTCGCAATGTTGCATTCCATGGACCAGTGAGGAGTGAAGCCTGAGACCAGCCCTTCCTGAGCAAGTCAGCTAATTGGTAAGTCATTTGAGTCATGCCACTTCTGATGGTGCCTGCTACCTTCAACAAGGCATGGTCAATATTGTGCTGGACTCCCTAAATGCCTTAACCATGATGCTATCCACAGTCGTTGGTGCACATGGCCAAGTAGCAATTCGGTAAAGACAATGATGCCGGGTTGCCACCATGCCCTGAGCGGTATGAATAATGTAGTTGGAAAAAATAGAAAACTAGGGGAAACGGAAAAAAGTGAAAATAAAGAAAAGAAAGAAAAAAATAAAGTTAAACCAATACAAACTAAAATAAAATTAGCCAATATGAAAGATGCCTCACATCAGCTCCACATTTAAAAATGAAGGGTGCTAGAAGTTATTTGTATTTTTCATAAATCCCCACCCACATCACTGTTCTATTTTTCCTGATCCATGATCAATCGAACCACTTAGGCACTACGTTGAATGGATCATTTAGACATTATTCATGAATTTTTTTTTTAAAAAAGAGAGCACGACGGAAGTTCATTTGAAGATAATAGAGAATTTTGCCACTAGCTGAAATACTTACGAGATTCACTCTCTCTCTCTCTCCGTGTATATATACATGTACATATATGCATCCATTCGTGTATGTATGTAGATTGTGCAATAACATTTTGTGCTCTTCTTTGTAAGCAATAAAATTCTATAATTATTTTATCTTATGTATATTTTGATGTGGTTAACGTGATGCAAATGAGGCATCATTTGGAAATATGGAAGGTAAGGAATTATTGATTAATTTTTGAGAAGTCCCAAATTTATACAAAACAAATATCTAAATCCCATATTTTCGATATGTGAGAGAAACCACATTAAAACGGCTTTCTAACATGGTAATCTATCGTGCTGACCTATAATCAATATTTTTGAAATTTGTTATTTGGTAACTTTTATTCATCCAGGTAATCTTTCAAGTATGGTTTGTGCAATGATCCAATCGTTTTTGTTTAATTTGGTACGTCATTTGATGTTTTGGCAGTAGTGGCTTATTTTGTTGATTCCTTATGCCAGTCCCATACTACCAAGTGAAAGCCAACCATAATTTTTTAGCATTAAGCCAACTTTTTTTAATTACTTTTTGTTATGTTTTCATCAATTCTTTGAACTGTTGACAGTGGTGTTTACAATTTGTTTTTCTTTTATTTTCAATTCACCTCTTGAATGGGGAACATTTTCTTATTGATGAGTATGTCTACCTTTGAATCACGTCATCAATAAATTGATTTCTCCATCAATTTGGTGATTCCAACATATACCTTGGTGACTCCTTTTCTTTTCCGTGGTGCATTCAGAAACTCCATGCTGCCAATATTGGAGATTCTGGATTTGTCATACTTAGGCATGGTGCAGTTTTCAAAAAGTCCACACCGATGGTTTATGGATTCAACTTTCCACTGCAGATCGAGAAAGGGGATGACCCTTCAAAACTAGTGCAGGTTATTCTTTTTATTGTGGTACAAGTACAACCGAATTTAAGTATTCTTATTGGAAGTCTTACTGAAAATTCGACATGTTCCAGGTATATGCCGTCGACTTATGTGAAGGTGATGTGATTGTCACCGCAACAGATGGCCTTTTTGACAACTTATACGAACAAGAAATCATAAAGATCGTCTCCAAATCCTTGGAGGCTGGTTTAAAATCCACGGTCAGAAGATCACCTTGCTAGCAGTTACAACAAACTTGAGATAGAAAATGGCCCGTATGCTTACTACCACTGTATTATTTTCACGTATGTGCAGGAAATTGCTGAGTTTCTGGCAAAGAGAGCACATGAAGTCGGTAGGTCTCCAGCTGTGAGAAGTCCATTTGCAGATGCAGCTCATGTAGCTGGATACCCTGGATTAAGTGGAGGCAAGCTTGATGATGTCACGGTGGTCGTTTCCATTGTCCAGGGAAGCCCATCATTTTGAAACTCTTACAAACCCTTTTTTAAATTAGTTCGGCTGTAATTTTTATAAAATCTGCATTCTCATTTCTGAAGTAGTTTCCTTTCCCCACGTATTTTTAATATGCTTAATGATTAAAACGTCTTGCTAGGCTTTTTAAAATAGATATGTGGCTTTTAGAATTTGCAGGTTCTCTGGAAGTGACAAAAAGGGAAGTATGTTACATTCCAAATCTTTTACTTTGGTGCCGGTTTCTCATGATACGTACAACCTACCATGTATGTGATATCATAACATGAGTTGTGTCAAAGAAAGTTTGGAGAAAGTTTCAATAAATTTAAAAAATTTGATGGAGTAAGTTGAGCTTCAGAGTATTAAAACAAGTAAAGTTGAAGTTGTGTAGTAATTAACATGATGAAAATTTATATATTAAAATTTACTTGGTGACAGTAATACATGAAAATTTATATAAAATTGAAATAGAATTTTAAAAAATAATTTTTAAACAAAACCAAAGATCGATAACACCTGCCATCATATATGTTTGCATTTCTGCCGACAAATCTACCATTAGACGTACAAACAACCACGATTCACCAATTCGTTAAAAAGAAAATAGATAAAATGGAATTAAGTAAAGAAGTTGCATCATAATCTTTTCAAAAGAAAAAATCGTAATGCACCGTGGATGGCTACCTTCATGTTCCACCATTCAATACTGTCCGGGATACTAGAGCAAATCAAGACGATGAAAAAAATCATTCAAAATGTCCGACCTGCCGGATTCGAACCAGCGACCTAAGGATCGATCTGCAAGGCAGGGCCCACTACAGTCCTCCGCTCTGCCAACTGAGCTAAGGTCGGTCACTGAGTTGCTTACCTATTTTAAAACATAATATAACATTTCCCTCATCTTCCTCTCATTTGTTTTTTTCTGAAGGAGGAAGGGCGCAGAGGAGGTCAAAAGGAAGGAAGGAAGGGAGGAGAACAACAGGAGGAGGTTGCGAAAGCGGTTGCTTGGGAGGTGCAATGCAAATGAGGTTATGTGTGCAAGAGGGAGGTGTAGAGGAGGTCATACATGCAAGCGAAAGGAAGGGAGAAGGTTACGTGCGAGGGAGGGAGGTGTGGAGGAGGTCATACATGCAAGCCAAAGGAAAGGAGGAGGTCGAAGGTTGCAGAAGAGCAATGCACGTAAGATGGAAGGTTTAGGGTGTAACAGTCCACACGAGAGGTGTGGTGTAAGGGAGGCGCACACAGGAGGAAAAGATTTTTTAATTAAGGTTAAAAGAAATTTACATAATTTAGTTTTAATTTGAAGCATTAGATTAAATATTTATAAAAAATAATTTTATAAATATCATCAGAAAACATTTTACCATATATATTAGTAACGTAGTTTCTGTAAAAAATAAAATTTATAAATGTTTAATTCTGGTGTCTACAATTCTCCCAAATCTCACCTCTCGTCCAAATCGCTCGATCGAACCTCCCCAATCTCTCTTTCTCATACTCCTGCCCACGCGTTTGCACTCCCACCCGCACCCAACCGCGAAGCAGATCAAGGTTAATTGGGTCAGGAATCCCCAAAGCCACTTCGCCCAACCACCACCGTCTTCCTTCTTTTCTCCACCGTCGTGGCGATGCATGTGACGAACGAGGCGGTGGTGGTGGTGCATCGTCGTCCTTCCCCTCCAACATCCCCTTCTTGAGGCCACCGCCATCGTCCTCCCCACACCTCGCCCGCGCCCTCGGTAGATCTGGAACCCCACCCCCACCCTCCTCCCTTCGAACCCTACCGATCATTCCGACGGCACCACGTCGCCCGTATGCCCTTGGACCTCGAGCCGAAGGGGGCGATGGGCTTGGAAGAGTCGGACAGGGATGGTGCAGACGACACCCGTCAATGTGGACGACGAGGGGGAAGGGGAATGGGAAGCTGAGGTGGAGGTGGCAGTGGAGTTTACAAGAAACTTCCATGTCGATTAAATCTGTATGCGTTCGGTAATTATCTACTTATTGGTTATCTATTCATACAATAGAGTTAAAATGTCAAATGTAATTATTTAATTAATTGATTAAATTATTTGGTTAATTATTTGTCAAATGTAATTATCTAATCAGTTGGTTAAATTATTTATAAATTATTTCGTTTATTATTTAGTTAATTAAATTTAAGGTTGAACATGTGAATTGAGTTAAATGTAAATATGTAATGAAGTTGAGAATAAATTTGAAAAGCTAAAGTTACATCATCTAATTACAAACACATCTTTACTTTTAATTTATGATAGTTATAGCTAATAATTGCTGCAGATAACTCTAACCTTTAAGAAAGACAAACAAACCCACCTATGAATTTGAGAGAGATTAAACGGTAATTAAGGCCTTAGTAGATCCCAAAAAAAAATTGTGGTGGAAATTTCACTTGTCTTTTTCAATTCACGAAAGTGCAAATATTAGCTAAAAATTAGAGTAGACTGGTCATAACTCATAAATTATTGAAATTTACTCATGTAAGTTGTACATGCGAATAAAATTTTTCATTTTATTTTATGGCGATATTACGAAATTTATTTCATTTTTACTGACAAATTTTATCCGTTCAAAAAAATTGTTAAAAAGATTATGTTTTATGTAAGTATTTATAATAATCTTTACAGTGAATATCATACATCAAATTTAACTTAGATATATTATTTTATGGTATTAGTTACGTTATTTACAAGAAAAACAATAAAATGATGTCCATCACAAAATAAATTTAATATATTATTTCGAAAGATATTATAAACGTTTGCATTTACATTTTTCTCGGTCGAAAATTACATCAAAAAATATTATACGCTTTGTTCGATGTAAAAACCTTTATGTTTACTGATTTAGTGATTTGCTTTTATGGTTTAGATATACTTACCCCAAATGCTCTAAATTGGGGTTTATTTAGGATAGTTTATAATTGTGGAAAATAGTATTTTCTGCTTTATCACTGAGAAAAGGGATTAAAATTAAAATCCAGATAAAACACTATGCATCATAAAAGAAAGAACTATTGAAAAAAACAGTTATGTGTTGTTTGGTGCAATAAAAATAATGTTGTGTTCTTAATGTAAAATTATCATCTTCATATTCTCTTCTGTCATTCATCTAGTTCACTTTTGAATAAAAAACCTTTATAAGTAAAGAAAATACAGATATGTTGCATGAAATTCAATCTTATCAAGATGCAGAAAGTGTAGATTTATTGCATGAAGTCGAATATCTCTCTTGCTACGGACTATATAATTGGACTAATGTGATAAGAAGAATTAGGTTTATTTTCTGTTCCTCTTAGCTTAGGTGTACTTTTAATTTTTGAACTCCTCTTTATTATTTAATCTGTTACCTTAATTTTTTTTTTTAAAATTATTATAAAAAATAATTGTTGACGCTTGTATTTTTGTTTGGATTTAAATATTTCCAGATTTTATTTTCGGCGGACCGTATTAGTAAATCATTAGTGTTAAATAAATACAAGTGATGATGATAAAATTAGAGCTTAATAATTATCTTTATTGTTAGTATTTCTTAACAATCATGAGTCCTCACCCCCCTCCTCCTTCTCTTCTTCTCGCCAGTCTGGGCCAACCCTTTCCCTTTCCCTTCCCTTCCCTTGCGTTCTCTCCTCCGGTGAACTCTGGGCAAGGCCACGGCCATTCTTTTGCGCGAGGGGAGCTCCGGCATTTGTTCCCGTCGTCGCTTTCATTTGCGATTTGTTCTCCTGTCTTTTTTTTTTTCAGAAGAAGACGACGACTACCACTTCAGTGACAGTCGATGGTTATAAAAATTTCTTTAAATCTTAAAATTTTACTTAAATAAAAATCTTTTAAAATTTATAATTATATTTTTAATCTTAATATTATCCGTAAAGAAAAAAAAGGAAGACGACGCGACGACCTTTGAAGTAAGTGCCGTACTATTTTATTTATATATTCAAAGGGCAAGACACCTGTCACCGGCGCTGCTGGTGATGGCTTTTTGTTTTGGAAAATGGTAGCCACTCATGTTTGTCGGCATAAACTTCCACCATTTCTTATTCAGCGACACGTCACTTTGTGTGGAGAAGACTCACGCAGACACGCTGCGTTTAATATAGATTTTTTTAATTTCAGAAATCGAAAAAAATAGATTTGTTAACTTCTTGAATCAAATAACTTTTCAACCTTTTCGATCTCTACGTCGACGAGATAGATGACTGTCCATTTATTATAATTTATATAAACCTTTCACGTACATGCAGCAGCATTTGCAGGTAGGTTAATCAATAAATGTTGTATATTGTGGTAACTTATATTTGTAATAATAATAAAGGGTTAAAAAACATGTTACCATGAAATGACAAATTTGTCATATACGCGAATAATAAGATGGTTGTGTGTACTGACACGCCTTTATGTAAAAAAAAATTCTACGTATATAAAAATAATTCTGTAATGTATGCAAATTATTTTTAAAAAAAAAAAATTCATAGTTATCTGTATATTGTATTTCACAAATTTTAAAGATAGACAGATATATTTTTAATATGTGTATTTCTTTTAACATTTAAATAAGAGAGTATAATATTAAAATTATATTTTTTAATATCGATGTGATTAATGTAATAATAATAAAAATTATATTGAAAAATCCCTATGTTGAAAGTGATTTTTAAATGTCAATTCCTTTCAAAATTCGAAGTATAATCGTAACCACACGTTTGATAATAAAGAATTTCAAATTTTTACAAATTTTTATTTTATAATTTATTATATATTTGTAATATTATTTATATAATACTCTTAACTTTAATTTGTTACGATGGTTATTTTTAACTTTAATGATTAAAGTTAGAACATTTCGTTACTAAATAAAATTCTTCTTAAGTAATTTTAAAAAATATCATTTTTTTATGTATTGAAATATTAAAGAATATCATAATTTTTTTGTTGTGATTGTATTTGTTTGATATAATTACAATTTTTTTAACGGTAAGATATTAGAGGTATATATTTTTAAAAGCAAACATACATGAATTTTACAATACCATGAGAAGAGTTTCAATCAACCTTCAAAAGTTAGATAAAATTAGAGTTAAAAGTAGTAAAATAAATAGTGTTAGAGTTACATAGTAATTAATGTGAAAAAATTTATATATTGAAATTTATGTAATGACAATGACACGTAAAAATTTATATAAAATTAAAATTAAAATTCAAAAATCAATTTCATAACTAAACTTAAGCATTTCTTCTAACATCTTGTTATTGTAACGTACAAATACTATACAAGATTTGACTTAATTTTTCTCTAAATTGCTTTATCACAATATCTTCTTGAAAATTCTGACTCGTTGTCTTTCAACTATTATAAAGTTCTAAAATATTATCTTATATGTACTGAGATAGTTTATATATCAATTCATACACATAAGTCAATTTTATTTTTCAAAATTCGAAGTGACAACCATAGACACTTTCTCAAAGAAATGTTGAAAAAATCAGTTATTACATGTACTGGAATATCCAACAAAGAGTATAGAAGCCATCATCCTTTGGGTCCATTGGAAGATATGTTTTCTCATTTCTTATAAATTCTTATTTATAAAAATTTTCATACGTAAACTTTTATTTTTAAATTTATTATATATTTTATAATTATTTGATTGATTCATTATACATGATGTAATAAACGGTAAATATAATTTTAAAAAGATTTCAAAAATACAGTTGGAAATCAATCATATCGATCATTTGATTTATAATTTATGAATTATAATATATTTTATTCGATCATGACGACAAGATGCTTGTATTATTCGTAGACATATTTTTTTATTCATTTTTACCTTCTTTTTTTCCAAGAGAGGAGCTTTGTGAGGAACTCCATGATATAAGCCCCACCCTATCCTCGCTGGGTTGGAGCAGAGCATCCGCGCAACACCCAAAACAACACCGCACGCCGCCGGAGCGATTCAATCTCCGGTGCTCGCGATCGATCAGCATGGCATCCTCGGAAAACAAGCAAGACGTGGAGGCATGCCTCTACGCCCAGCAACTCACCAGCTCCTCTGTCATGCCAATGACGCTCAAGGCCGCCATCGAGCTTGGCGTCCTCGAGGTCGTTGTCAAGGCCGGCCCCGGACGGTTCCTCTCTCCACGGGAGATCGCCGAGAAGCTGGGGATCAAGAACCCCGACGCCCCGGTCATGCTTGATCGCATACTTAGGGTTCTTGCCTGCTATGAGATCTTCACCTATGATGTCGATGCGACGGGCGAGGAGGGCAGCGTTGTCGGACGCTACGGTGCCGCCCCAGTGTGCAAGTACCTCACTAAGAACGAGGACGGCGTGTCCTACGCCGCCCTTACCCTTATGAACCAGGACAGGGTTTTCATGGAAACCTGGTGAGCCAAGACCACCACCTCGTGATCCTTCTCTATCTTTTTAGCTAATATTTGCACTTTCGGGAATTGAAAAGGAAATCCATGCCGTAACAATTGGGTATCGTTGGTGCCATAGGTATTACCTCAAGGATGCGGTGAGGGACGGAGGAATGACCTTCAACAGGGCCTACGGGACGACAACCTACGACTACTGCGGGAAGGATCCGAGTTTCAACAAGATCTTCAACGCCGGCATGTCCGACCACTCCACCATCACCATGAAGAATATGCTCGAGTCCTATGCCGGATTCGCGGGTCTCAACACCATCGTCGACGTCGGCGGAGGAGTCGGCGCAATCCTGAACACGATCATCTCCAAGTACCCCTCCATCAAGGGAATCAACTTCGATCTCCCGCACGTCATCGCAGAAGCTCCGAATATGAAAGGTGCTCGCCATTCACCCACCTCGGATTCGCCCCCATATATATCTTTCTCTTTTCGATCAAAAGAGAAGAAGAAAAAAAATCGGAAACTGATATATCGTTTGCTGTGGAATTTAATTTGTCCGCGCAAATGGAGCAGGAATCGAGCATGTGAGTGGTGACATGTTCGAAAGTGTTCCAAGCGGAGGTGATGCCATTTTCATGAAGGTGAAGAACCGAGCAGTTTTTTATTTTTATACAAAAAAATTCCATACATGCATGCATATTGGATTGATTGCCGAGAATTAATTAATGAAATTTGCAGTGGATTCTCCATGTCTGGAACGACGAACACTGCATCAAGCTACTGAAGAACTGCTGTAAGGCACTGCCGGAGCACGGGAAGGTGATCATCGTCGAGGGAATACTCCCGACGGTACCAGACACCAGCATTGCGGCCAAATACACATTCCAGCTGGACATGATCATGCTTGCGTACAACCCAGGAGGGAAGGAGAGGACCGAGAAAGAGTACCGGTTACTGGCACAGAAGGCCGGATTTTCTGGATTCAAGGTTGCCTGCAACGCCTGTCCCATGTACATCATGGAGTTCTCTAAATAGAAGAAGGCTCACGATGGCCATTTGGCTCTCTATCATGTACCATTTTATGTATGCTTGTTCGGATTGTACCTGTTGTCAAGTTCAAGATCAATCAATTCATTACTCAAGCTGCAAGGGAATCCATGACAACTTGCCACAAAGGGGAAGAGATCGATCGAGAAAAAAATACGTTTTAAAACCTGATCACCAAGCAAAAGCTACACTTTTCCAATAACCGAACGGCCAAAAAAGAAAACTCAACCCCTTTACAAGGCCAAAAGAGCTAGGGAAGGTACATTAAACAACTGCAGTTAATGACAAGATAAAACACATAATTTTCTATCGGCAGATCATGTGGAGGAGGTTGAACTCAACAGCAACAGTACAACAACGGTGTTTTAACTTACTACAACGCATGCAGCCTGTGTTGGAAAAAATCAACGAGATAACATCTTCAAAATAACTTCTCAACTGTAAAACAAATAGCCAAAATTAAATTAAACAAATAAGCAAATCATAACCAAAATACATCAATATTTTAACAAAAAATCTTCTTCGTACAAAGGAGTAAAAATCACAAAATCAATCAATCTACTTCCAAATTAACCTCTATTACAATGATAATAGATACAAGTTAGGCATTCTCTAGTATTTAAATAAAGAAATCATATATACTTTCACAATTAAGCTAACGATATAACGAAGAACACTAATAAAAGGTAAAAAGAATTTTATCCAAAAATGACCTTCAGGTTTCAAAAAATTCTACTATACTTCAAAAATCACGAAATTTATCATAAATGAAGCTTTATGAGTCCCTGATTCAACGAAAAACTTTCAACCTAAACATGTTAAAACTCTGTTTTGCTTTTAACCGTTGGATTAACGTTTTATTTTGTTTTGGTTTTTTTACCGTTGTAATATTAGGTATAAATACCCAACATTGGACAGTTAGGAGATTAAGGGTTTTTTTTTTTTCCTCCACCGATCCATGCTCTGATCTTCTTTATTCATCACCAAATGCGTTGGAAGAAGAAATTGAAAAAAACAGACTTTGTTTCATCCCTTAAAAAGAACTTCTTCCAAAATTACGTACTACAAAACTAGAATAATCACTTTTGAATCTACTCCTACATTATTTTGATTTTCAATCCAACCATTTAATCTAAAAAATTACAATTTACAACTTATTAAAATCTCAACTCGATCCAATTGCAAATAATTTATAAATGTTTGAAGATGTTAATGATCTTAAAAATTACACCAGTCATGTTGACAACATTATGCTAATAGAAAAACCAAACAACCTCAAGGTGAAATAGAAGAACGATCACCTCAAGTGCAACTCACCTCACAAAGAGTTGATTGAGATGATGAGACTACTACTGTATTTTTGGATATATGCATCAAACTATCACTAGTTGGACATAAATCGAGAACCCACCTTGATAAGAAAGGGTATGAGTTGTTAGAGATGAGTTTGTTGGAATAGACTAGAGTCATAAGAACCAAACAACAATTGAAAAATAAATTTGAGAAACTTAAAAAAGATTGGCAGCTATGGAAAATATTAAAAAGTTAGATAGAAATTAAATGAGATCCTATCAAAGAAACATGAGATGGTGTGACTGATGAATGATGGGCATCATTTAAATTAGTATTTATATTACTATTTTTTCTAAAAGTATTGCCAACTTCCTTTTACTTCATTATGCTAATAACATTAACACATACCGTGAACTAAGGTACGAGAAATTTTGTAACAAAGGACTTAAGTTTGTAGATAAATTGGGAGAACTCTTTGAAAGAATGGTAGCAATTGGAGGAAGTTATCGTATTTCTTCAATAAGTATGGGTGTAAATGATGCGAAACTCCTTTAACTAGAAGTAGGAGTCTTGTCACATTCCATCACATTTTGGGTAGCACAAACACTCTTTTCATTTTGTAACGTTCCATCACTTTCTATCACATTCTGGGAGGCACAAACCCCCCTAAGGCTCCAAGGGGCAAACAGGGCACAACAGGTGGACAATCGGGATAAGACACAACAGGCAACGATGACCGGCAGCTATAAAATGGGTCGATGGGTATCATTTATCCTCACCTAAATTCACTCTCACATAATCATCTTCTCTCTCAATCTCTCATTTTCTCAACTTTCAAAAGAAATTTTCTCAATCTTCTCTTCCAAAAGTTCCAATCTTTCATTCTTCCATTCACAATAACAAATCACAATTTTCTGATTCTTTTCACAATTTTTAATTTAGATTTTACAAATGACTCACAATGAAGGTTATGATCTCCACTCTTCCAATAAAGTCACGAAAAAGAGCATCTATTTGAAGTAAGTTTACAATAAAGATGAAAATCATGAAAGATGACATAGGAAAGAGGGCGTTCTACAATATCTGCTTAGTCAACTTTTCCTATAAAAAATCCAATGGTACTGGTCATTTAAAGTTGTCAATCGTGTCGTGCCGGCACGGCTCACACCACCAATGGGTTAGCCCAGGCACGACCTGTGGCACAAAAAAATACTATTCGTGCTAGTCAATGACACGAGTTTAGCCAACACGATTCTTCTTGGGACCCAGCGCTACGACCTGATAGTTGACCTAATGACCTGGCAGCTAATCCAAGACCCGACAGCCCATCTCTCCCTCCGACTGCACAACCCGTTCACAGTTCACCCCCCTCCCGCCCGTGTGACCATTCACCTCGCGATCCCTGTCGGCTCGCACAGCCTTCCGCCCTTCCCCCTCAGGCAGGAGGGAGGGGGGAACGGGCCGCACTGCCCATATCGCCGAAGAGTCTTCGGCTCTTGAGCTCTTCTTCTCGGGACGACAGGACTTGGCACTGCGAGCCGGTTGTCGGCCCAATGACTCGACTACCGGCCTAGGCATAGTTCCCCAACCTGCCTGCCCGTGCATACAACTGTTCAACCATCAATATTTAAATTTAATTCAATATTCAAGTATTCAACAACTTAATAAATGAGACAATCACACCATAATGCATATAATTAAATTAAGTTTTTATTTATTAATGAATTACGTATTTTATATTTACATTATTACAAATTTACAATTACATTTAAACAAATTTTAAAACAAAATTAAATTACATTTTAAAAAAAATTACAAATTAAAAAATAAAAATAAAAATGTTTTAATTATGAAATATTTAAGTTTGTAAGTTGCTCAGTAAAATCTTCAACTTTATCTTGTTCACGGAGTGCAACAAGCTTTCAGTCTTTTACACACATTAATGCTTCTATTATATCTTCTTTAAACTTGCATCTTCGATCATCAAGTACGTTGCCACTCATGCTGAAAACATGTTCATAAGCTACTGAAGACACTGGAATTGTTAATAAATCCTTTGCCATTATTGATAATATTGGAAAAATCAATGATTGTTGCCTCCACCAATCTAAAACATCAAAATGTATTTAAGTTAGAATGTTGAGTAAATAATAATGATTGGCAATTTGTTACATTAAAAGTATTTAATTCTTGTCTTGATAGTATAGGATTATAATTATATGATGATGATGTTGGATTATCTTCATCAAATCTTGGATTTTGTAAAAATACCCAAGAATCTAAAGATGGTCCAACATTTGATTCTGGTATTGTGGATATTGGTGGAGGAGAATGTTCTATTCTTAATTTATATCTTTGTGTGTATAAATCAAACATTTGATTTAATTGTTCTTCTATTGTACTAATATTTAATCTGTTGTTGCATTGCACCTTGCAAGTTGTGACCCGACGACCATTCACCCCGTCGGTCGCACAACCCGACGGCCTACCCAGTGACTTCGCGGTCGATCCCCCCCGTCGGCGACACGACCCGTTGAACCCCCTCCCACGCACCAGCGCACGTGACCGTTCACCTCGCTAGTCGCATGACCTAGTGGCCCATCCTCCCCGCCGGCCACACGACCCATTTAGGCCCCCTCCCTCCCGCGCAAGCGACCGTTGACCCCGTCGGCTGCATGACCCGGCAACCAGGTCCCCCCATCCCCCCCGCAACCTGGTGACCGGTGTTCCCCTCTGGCCCTCCCCCCTCCTGTGAGTTCGCAACCCACCTAGTAGTCTTGTGCTGGGCCAAACCGTGCTTATTTCGTGCTGGAATTCATGTCGTGCCAGCACGACACGAACAACCTGGGGGTTAGGCTCAGGCCTGACCCACGACACGAAAAAATTTTCATGCTAGGCCGTATCAGCATGGCCCATTGACATCTCTATCATTTATATAGACATATAAATTCATGTGAAAATACTTGTGATCATGGAGTTTTGATCATAAAAAAGATAGGAAGATACATGCAAAATTAATTTGTCCAACTAATTTACCTATTAATTTTGATGATAATATTTTTTATAAAGAATATATTACTAAATCATTGTATCTACAATATAAGTATGTATCTAGAAACACAACTAGAAAAGATATTATTTATGTATTTTACAAGCTTAAACTTGAAATTATTAATGTTAAAGGTACAATTATAACTTGTATTACATGCATATCTAATATAAAGGAGGGGTAGAAATAAAAATGGTTGTATTGTTGTAACTATTCATTATATTGATAATAAATAGATATTACAAAAAAGATTAATAGGATTTCGACAACTTGCATATTCTCGTACTATTGAAAATATTTTTACTAATGTTATGTAAATTTTTGAATTATATGGTATAAAAAAAGTTGATAGTATTACTTTCAATAATACTACTAATAATATTGCAACAATTTCAATGCTTAAAAGTACATTGACTTCATCAATTGGTTTTGAATTATTTTATTAAAGATGCATATGTCACATTGTTAATTTTATTGTACAAGTGACTATTGCAGATCTTAAAATTTATATTGATAATGTCAAGGATGCAATAAATTTCATCACAAGTGCGTTCATTTGGTTTGTCATAAAAAATTTACTATTGATATTCAATGTAGATGAAATTCTCTATATTTAATGTTAAATAACTGTTTAACTTATCAATATGCTGTTATATATTATTATAATCATTTTGTAAATGATTATACTAAAGAACTAACATAACAAGATTTTCAAATTGATAAATATTTTTTAAATTTTTTAAAATTATTTTATTAAGTAATAGTTAGATTATCTGATATTTATTATTCAACTTCTATTTATGCATTATATCATTTAAATGAAATTCGTTTAGTTTTTCATAAATATGGTACTCATCAAATTTTTCAACCAATAGTAAGTAAACTAAAAGAAAAAAATTTTAAATATTGGGGTACAAAATTTCATTATTGTATATATTGAGTGCTTATTTAGATCTTAGAATTAAAATAAAATTAGTTAATAAATTAGTTAAAGGAATGCAAAAATGTTCAGGTGTAAATCTTGGAATAAATACATAAATAATAGAGAAAAATTTAAATAAAATATTTGATTTATATGTAATAAAATATAATATAGGAACAACACAAATTTTTTCATTTCTATCATCATCATCATCACAAATAGAAATGGTATCATGGGCATTATAAGAAGTCTAAGATGAAGATGTAGATATTTCGTCTACATTATCAAGTTATTCTTCATATGCTATAGTTTCTAGGAATGAAATAAATTATTTTAACATTATTAATTATCAATATCTATAGAATGAATATCTAGATATGAATTCTTTCATGGCTGTACACAAGTTTGGTCAAGGTTAAAAAAAAAAACAACCGCAGTGACAAATATATACAACTTTGATAATGACTTCTTCAAATATTGCCTTCATTTTGTCAGCCATGGTGGCCGTTGGGCAATTCTAATATCACAATTGATTGGAGTGGCGATTCTGTTTGGATTCCTACGGCACAGAGGAAGAATCAATTATTATCATTTATTTTTATTACTGACATCTTAATGTAATTTATCCACATAACTTTATTAAGACTTGTAAAGAAGGAAAGAGTGAATAACAACATTTTGAGAGAGGGGTGGCTATTTTTCGTCTATCTTCTTTATTATTACACTACTTTGATCATAGAAAAGATTGGAGGGACGTTCGTGGTCAGATCGAGTTGAATTTTAAACAGAAAGGTCATGGTTTAATATTCTTTAGATTAGATGGTTGGATCGAGGATCAAAATAGTAAAGAGTCAGATTTGTAGGAGGTTTCAGAAATAGTTCGTCACTGTGGTTCTGCATGTTGGGTCGAAGTCCTCCTCCTCCATGGGCCTGTGGACGGCCCAAAAGATTTTTCTTTTGATTTTTCGTAGGTTGAGAAGAGGTGAAGCAATTGGGGGAAAATTAAAGGAGAGAGAAAGGGTGAAAAAACCCTCGATTTTCTGGCAATTGAAGCCTCCTATCGCTGGTTCCAAAGAAGACGGGAGGAGACGCACGAGAGGTGCGTGGCATCGCCAGCCTTCGACGATCGACGGGATAACCGCGTGGGTGTCCCGTGCCACCGATTCCAGCGCTTCCGAGAGGTGCGCAGGTGTGCGCATGGAGTCGCCAGTCCCGGTGAAGGCGAGAGGCACGTGGAGTCACCGATTCTAGTGCAGACGTGTGGTGGTTCCGACGGAGGACGGGCCGGACAAGGTTCGGTCCGCGTGAAGGTGGACTGGGCGTGACCTGCGCTCGGTCGTGGCTTGGACGCATGAGCTTGGACGCGTGAGCCTAGTTTGTTTGGTCCATGTGAGCCTGCTAGAGTGCTTGGACGCGTGAAGCGTGGACCGTGCTCAGACACACGAAGGCTGGATAGGGCTTGGACTGTCGGACAGAGTTTGGACTGTGATCAAACTCAGTGTTCAGATCGACTTTTTCGGTTTATACTTCCCTCCTTATTATTATTATTATTGTCAGATTGAAGATAATATGTGGTTGTGCTGATCTCGAGTTGAGAACTTGAGAAGAACATTTGTACCTCATTTAACAGCAAAGTGTAGGTTATCTGGACCGAGAAGGTCCTGTGGTTTTTTCTTCCTTACACTGAGGAAATTTTCCACGTAAAAATTCTGTGTTGCTTGTGATTGTTTTTTGGTTGCAGTTTCGTTTGCTTCATTTCCATTTTGTTAGGTCCTCGCTTTTCCCAACAAGTGGCACCCACCGTGGGGCAGGGGCCTAACCAATGAAAGATGGAAGGCAACATAAGCAGAATGATTTCTTTGAATGGGACAAATTATTAGGCTTGGAAAGGGAAGATGGAAGATCTTCTTTATGTCAAGGAATATTACAAGCCAGTTTTTAACACAGAAAAGCCAAAAAATAAATCTAAGGATGAATGAAGAATTTTACACAGACAAGCATGTGGCTTTATGCGACAATGGGTGGATGACAACGTGTTGAACCATATCAGTGGACAGATAGATGCTAGTTCCTTGTGGAAGAAGTTGGATGAGTTGTATGTTCGAAAAGAAGGCACAAACAAAATGATTCTCATCAAACAGTTGATGCATTTAAGATATCGGGATGGTACACTTGTTGCTGATCATGTGAATACCTTTCAAGGTATTATAAATCAACTGTCCTCGATGGATATTGTCTTTGATAATGAAGTTAGAGCCTTATTGCTTCTAGGCTCACTACCTGACTCATGGGAGACCCTGAAAGTTACTCTTTGTAACTCAGCTCCAAATGGAAATGTTACTTGGGACTATGTAAAGACTAAAGTAATTAATGAAGAATCCAGAAGGATCGCAGATGGTTTCTCTACTCATTTTGATGTACTCATTGTAGAGTCAAGGGGGAGAAGCAAAAGCAAAGATACTAGATCAGGAAAAGGTAGAAGCAAATCCAGAAGCAAGTTTGCAAATGTTGAGTGCTTCCATTGCCACAAGAAGGGTCACACTAAGAAATTTAGTCAACTATTGAAGAGAGAAAATAGGAAAAACAAATCACAACCACATAACAGTGATAGTGAACATGTAGTTGCCTCGATTGTTGAGGAATTACTTGTTGTTTGTGATGAATCTGTTAATCTTATAGGTAATGATGAAACCGCATGGGTGTCAGATAGTGGTGCTACCATTCATGCCACATCTCAAAGAGATTTCTTCTCCTCCTACATTTCAGGTGATTTCGGGAGAGTGAAGATAGGAAACAACAGCAAAGCAAAGATTGTTGGAAAATGAGATGTGCAACTAGAGACAGAAAATGGTAGCAAGTTGCTCCTTAAGTCTATGAGACATGTTGAGGATTTAAGACTCAACATTATTTCAATTGGAAAGCTTGATGATGAAGGGTACTTGAGTAAATTTGGAGATGGAAGGTATAAGCTCACCAAAGGAAGCCTAGTAATAGCAGAAGGTAAAAAGATGTCTCAATTGTATTGCATTCATGCTAAACTTTCCAGTGTTTCTATAAATGCTTTAGATAATGAAGATCAAAGTGTGTTGTGGCACAAAAGACTCGGGTACGTGAGTGAGTAGGGGATGACAACACTTCTGAAGAAGAATCTCTTGCCAAAGTTGAAGGGTGTACATCTAAAGGATTGTGTAGATTGCTTGGTAGGAAAACAGCATAGAGTTGCCTTCAAAAGTCAACCTCCTTCCAAGAAGCCAAAGTTGCTAGAGCTAATTCACTCTGATGTTTGTGGGCCGATGAAGGTAACAACACATGGTGGAGCTAGATACTTTGTCACTTTTATTGATGATTTCTCTAGGAAAGTTTGGACTTATGTTTTAAAGTCCAAGGATCAAGTACTCTACAGGTTTAAAGAGTTCCAAGCTTCAATTGAAAGACAAACATGGAAGAAAATGAAGTGCATCCGAACTGACAACGGAGGAGAGTATTGTGGGCCGTTTGATGTTTATTGTAAGGAACAAGGAATCAAACACCAAAAGACTCCTCCAAAGACACCACAGTTGAATGGTGTTGCTGAAAGGATGAACAGAACAATGGTGGAAAGAATCAGATGGTTTGCTTTCACAAGCAAAGCTGCCAAGGTCCTATTGGGGTGAGGCTTTGATGACAATTGCATATTTAATTAATCTTTCACCTTGTTATTATCTATAGGGAGATGTTCCAAACAAGGCTTGGTACAACAGGGATGTTTCTTACAGTCACTTGAAGGTGTTCGGATGCAAAGCTTTTGTGCATATCCCTTAGAATGAAAGAGCCAAGCTCGATGCAAAGACACGACAGTGTATCCTTCTTGGCTATGGGCAGGATGATTTTGGCTACAAGTTGTATGACCCAGTGGCAAGGAAAATCATCAGAAGTCGTGATGTTGTGTTTGTGGAAGATCAAACACTTGAAGATATAAACAAGGCACAGGTTGAAGCAACACAAGAACAAGGAGACTTGATTGATCAAGACCCAGCTCCTGTAATTCCAGCACAACAACAGGTTGAAGCTGAAGGTGTTGATGATAATGCAGGCACGACTGAACAGGGTCAGGATGATACCGACGCAGTTGGTCATGACTAACAACCGACAGTGTATGAAGTTCCACCAGCTATCCTTCTCAGAAGATCAGCCAGGGAAAAGGTACCTTCTACTAGATATCCATCAGATGAATTTGTAGTGCTATTATCTGATGATGCAGATCTAGAATGTTATGAAGATGCAGTGGAAGGCAAGAATGCAAAAGAATGGATGAAAGACATGCAAGATGAGATGAGTTCCTTGCATGAAAATCACACATATGATCTAGTGGAGTTGCCTCAAGGCAAGAAGGCATTGAAGAACAAATGGGTCTACAGAATTAAGGAACAAGAGCACACACCACATCCAACATACAAAGCAAGACTTGTGGTGAAAGGTTTCACCCAAAGGAAAGGTATTGATTTTGATGAAATATTTTCTCCTGTTGTGAAAATGACATCTATCCGAATGGTTTTAGCTTTGGCAGCAAGTCTTGATTTAGAGATAGAATAGATGGATGTGAAGACTACTTTCCTCCATGGAGACTTAGAGGA